>RJWM01032714.1:0-21244 GCA_004363535.1 Dasyprocta punctata | reverse complement strand
CAGCTGGTCACCTGATCTTCTAACATGAACACCCCTCTCCTCCAGGGTAGGAAATACTTTTTATTTTGCTCTTTTTTGTTTCCATTGGGCATGACTTTTATTTCTTTCTTCACCAGGTCTAACACTAAATGAGAAGAGTTAAACTAAAACAAAAATAAAAATAACATGAGAAAGAAAATTATTTCTTTATAGAAATTGAACATCAAAATAGCAAGGAGATCAAGAGGAAAAGCTGAACACGGCAAAGGGTCTGATGTCAGGATGTGCCGTGGGGCGAGGGCAGGGAGGGAGAATTCTGAGCCTCTGGTGACCCATGTCATACGCATGCCAAATTCTGAAAGCACACGTTCATTTCCTTAATCATGAGAATTACACGGTTTCCCTCTTTAACCATAATAATAACTTTGCTATAAATTGTTTCTTGTAAAGGAATTAAGATGTGTTATGTACATGTGATAACTTCCCACAAGGAGTGTAAACATGAACTATGTACATATACTAATAAACTCAAATAAAAGATAAAGGTGCCACCACATTCAAAAATAAATTGTTTTTGTGTGATATTAAACATTACTACACAAATATTTGGAATTTATTATATCTATTTCTGTTTGCTTCCTTTTCAATACTTCTGCGTGGCTTTGTTTAGGATAAGCAAAAGATACTTACGTATTTTAAGCACCCTGTGAATGTTCCTCTTGTACCAAAAGGGTTTGACGTATAAGCCTGCATTGTTATTACTGATGTATTTGGGAAACAGTATTACAGTCATTATTTTCTTTGAGTCTTTTTCGCTTTATTTCTAATCCAGACTTCTGTTTATTTAACAGAATTATGTTTCCCCTCAAACATGCCTCAGGACATTAACTACAAGTGTTTCTGGTTAAGAATGGTGATAACTTGGTCCCTGTATTTTCCTGAAAAAGCGAAAGATCTTGTGTCACAGAACTGTGCATGGAGCCACCCCACTCCTCCTCTCTGCCCCCGGCTCCACCCCACTCCCCCTCTCTGCCCCCGGCTCCACCCACCTTTCTCTGTCTTACCATGGCTATTGAATAGTGTCTGTGTTTCATCTCCATAAACAAAAAAAAAGAGGATAGTCTCTTTTACAGTCAATTACGTAATTAGTTTCATTATTTTAGGTTTCTATTCTTTGAATTTATTTTTCTTGAGGGGAAGTGCATTCCTAGAAAAATTTTTTTCAATGAGATCTGTAAGTAGTAAAATCTGTTCTTTTATTTTTGAGTTTTTAAAACCAACTTCTGCCCTTATGGAGAAATACCTTCATTGGATATACAATCCAAGGTTGACAGACTGAAGATATTCATCTTCAGTCTTCTGGTATCGTTCATTCCCGATGGGAACCCAGCTGTCAAAAGAGCACGTGTAAACTGTCTTGTCTTTCTAACGGGCTCTCATAGTATTCTGTTTCACTGTTATATTTCCAAATGGGAATTTTTTTTTTCTGTTTCTTTTCTATTTTTTGCTTGCTAATTGCACAACACTTTTAATCTAAGAATTCATAACTTTTTATTCTGTATTGACAAACTGTATGTTTGTAGGCTACACAGAAACATTGCAGAATGATCGAATCAGGTTAATGACCCTACACATGACCTTAAATAATTAGTATTTTTTACAATGAGAACATTTGAGGTTTACTTTCTTAGTGATTGTGAAACGTACAGACTCAATATTAATTTTCCTCACCCTTCTGCTCAATTGGTCTAAAAAATCAAAACTATTGTTCTTGTCTAGTTGAGGCTTCCGACTGCCTGAGGTCTTTCCCTCATTCACCCCACTCCCAGTCTCTGTAACACAGTCACTCTACTATCTGCTCCTAGAGGCTCAATTGTTTCAGTTTCGTCCAGTACGTAGGATATGTCTGGCTTCCTCCGCTCCTACTTGGCTAAGTTTTATTTCTTTCCCTTGTCTTATGGCACTGGCAAGCATTTTTAGTACTGCATTGAATGCAGTGAACATCCTTGCCTTTTTCCAAACCTTAGAGGAAAAGATTTCAGTTATTCAGCATTGGCTGCATTGTTAGTGGTGGCTTATTAAATGTGACCTTTAGTGTGTTGCATCTAATGTAACTGTCTTACAATTTTTACCCTTGGTTATGTTAATTTATGCTTTTATTGGATTGCAAATTTTGAGCTATTCTTGTGTTCTTAGAACAAGTCCCACATGAACATGATAAGTGACCTTTGTGATGTGTTTTTGAACTTGATTTGCTCATAGTTTGTTGAGGATAGTTGCATCTACATTCTTCAAGGAGAATGCCCTGTAGCTCGTGATATTCTCATCTGGTTTTGATTAATAAAAAGTAATATTGGCCTCATCCAATGAGTTTGGAGTGTTCCTTCCTCATTTAATTTGTAGAAAAATTTGTCAGAATTTTTACTAGTTCATCTTTAAATATTTTGTAGAATTCAACAGTGAAACTATCAGTTCTAGACATATTTCTGATGAGAGATATTTTGTTACTAGGTCAAACTTTACACTTGTTGGTCTACCCAGTTTTTATATTTCTTTATGATTCAATCTCAGTAGACTTTACTTGTCTAAAAATGTATTCATTTTTTAGGTTGTCTAACTTTACATCATTTTTCATAATAATATAGTTCTTTGTATTTCCTTAGCATCAACTGCAACATCTCCACTTTCATTTCTAATTTTATTTGATTTTTCTCTTCATTACTCTAGATATATTTATTAATTTTATCTCTTCTTGTAACTCCTAGTTTTGTTGGTCATTTGAACTGTTTTTTTCAGTCTCTCATTACTGTCTCTGATCTTTATTATTTCTCTTCTGCTACCATTGGGGTTTTTTTGTTCTTTGTTTTCTATTTTCTCAAAGTATGACATTAAATTGGCTATTGGTGATCTTTAGTAATGTAGGTGTTTATTGTTAAAAACTTTCACCTGAGAGCAGCTTTTGCTGCATTAAAATTAAAAATGTGTTTTGTTTCCATTTTTCTTTCTCTAGAGATGTTTTTAACTTTCCTTTTTATTTCTTTGGGGATCTTTCAGTCATGTAAAATATTGTTTAATTTCCATGTATATGTGAATTCTCTGAAATCCTTGCTATTAACGATTTTTAATTTTATGCCATCGTAGTCAGAAACAAATAAAACTTGGTCTGATGGTCTCCTATATTGACTGTGCTAGGAAACAATTCATGTACACTTAAGAAGCTACGTGTATACTTGTTAAGCCCCTTTAATATGAAGAGTAGTTTTAATCCAGTATTTTCTTATTACCTTTTGTCTGCTAAAATAGTACTGACACTGGTTTACTGAAATCACCTGCTATTATGGTATTAATCTGTCTCTCCCTTCCTACCCTTAATATCTGCTATATAGATTTAGGTGCTCTGCTGTTGGGCAAATATATACTTACAATTCTTATATTCTCTCCAAATGACCACTTCATTAGTACATGTAATCCTTTTTGTGTCTTTTTGCAGATTTTGATCTAAAGTCCATTTTTTCTGATAGAAGCATCACCAGCCTGTTTGATTTACATTTCCAAGGAATACTGCTTCCTTCTCTTTACTTCATTTTATGTGTGTCCTTGGAAACGAGTGGCGTTTCTCATAGGCAGGCTGTAGTTGGGCCATGGTTTCTTTATCCATACTACTACTTCATATCATTTTGTTGAAGAATTTAACCCTTTCACATTCAAGGTAATTATCAGGAGGTAAAGAATTACTACACTACTGACACATTGTAAATAGTTTTCTGGTTGTTTTGCAGACAATTTGTTTCCTTTTTCCTCTCATGCTTTTTTTTCATTTTCCTCATTGTATAAGAGTGTTCTGTAGTAGTATCTTTGAATACATTTTATTTTTGTTTTGTGAGCCTCCTCTATATTTCTGATTTTGACTTATCGTGAGGCTGACATAGAATATCTTACACTGACAACCGTCTGTCCTAAGCTGATAATCGTCACTTGGAATATGTGCAACTATTGTGCATTTTTGTTCCCTCTTCTACTTTTTATATCTTTGATGTCTGAATTTACATCACTATCATCTATGTGTCCTTTGTTTATTTTTGCCAGAGTTGTTTTAATAATTTCATCCTTCAACTTTCATACAAGGATAAAATTACTTTGTACCCAACTATTACAAATCCTAGTGTGTTCTGAATCTGTACTACTTATTTCATCAGGCCTTATACTTTGTTCATTTGATGTTACTAATTTTATTTTACATTCATTTTATGTTACTAATCCTTCCCATTTAAAGAATGGTCTTTTATAATTCCTACAAAACAGATCTAGCAGTGATGAACTCCCTTAGCCTTTGTTGGTCTGGAAAGTAGTGATTTTTTCCTCATTTCTGAACAGCTTTTCTGGTTAAAGCATTCTTGATTCACAGGTTTTTTTTTTTTTTTCAACACATTGCATGTATCACCCCACTCTCTCCTGGCCTACAGCATTTCTGCTGAGAAATCTGCTGACAGCCATACTAGAGCTTCTTAGTATATGATACTTTTTGTCCCTTTCTACTCTGAGACTCTTCTTTGCATTTGATTTTTTGATAGTTTGATTATGTGTCTGAGTAAGCTCCGCCTTTTAAGCTAATTGGTGATATTTGCGCTTTCTTTACTTAGATGTTGGAATCTATTTTAATCCTGTTACGGAAGTTTTCATTCATTACTTCTTTAAATATAGTTTCTGGTCCTTTTTGTCATTCTTCTCCTTCCAGAATCCTATTATCCACAGTTTAGGTCTCCTGAAAGTGTCTTGTAGTTAACATTCCTATTTTCAACTAATGCTGGAGATTGTTCAGTCATCATTTTATTTAATATTCCTTTTTTTTTTTTTACCATTTCCTTTCATCTTTGTTTCTGGAGTCCCAGTAGATCTGTATCAGAGCCTTTTGACCTAGTCTCCCTAAATTTGTAAGTTTGTATTTACATGCATATATTCCTGTCACAAACATTTACAATAGCCAAGTAAAGACACTGTCTATCTACGTATCTCTATATGTGTAAACATGTGAGTCTGTACACATGGGTAGAGAGATTCATGAAAGGAGTTTGAATAAAATTGTCAGTCTTATTTCTCAATTTTATAATTCTTATATGAATATGTACAATGTAAAGTTATTTTATCAGTATTATATGAATTATTTTCACAATATCTGTTTGGTCTTTTGCATAAATATTTCTTATTTAGTTCCTACCTTTTGTGATTTATTATTCTTGTTACAAGTGTTACTCCTTCACTGACCTCAATGATGATTTCTAATGTACTTCACATCACTTTTTGCTACTCTATTCTTTTGGTTTTTTCTGTAGTGAATTTATATTGGCATTACTGCCATTTAGGCTCTCTTTCTCAGTGTTAGGATTCTTTCCTATGGTTTGGAATTTTGATTTGTAGGTTAACCCTGGAATCTTCCATTTGCAGGCATTTCACCCTCTTCCTTGCTCAGCTTCATTGTAGAACAACTTTGTGTGACTCTACCTGATGTCTCTGGGCTTTGACTCCAAAGCCAGGTGTTTCAGTGGTCATAGGGACCACTTGTCTTGCAGTGGCATTTGGAACACAGGGACAATGTTCTGTCCCTGAGCCTTAAGATCTCCAGTGGTCCCGAACTCTGCATTTGCTTGCCTTTGCTGGTCTCCTGAGAGACTTGTCTTATTGTTGAGCATTTTCCTTTGTAATAGTGGTCGAGGAATTTCTAGTATATGTTCCTACATTTTCAACTTCATGGCTCCACTTAGCATTCTTTAACTTTCCAGTGGTACGCAAGAAGCATGAATTCAGTAGCAATTGTATTCCAGATTCCGTAGTTTGCTCTTTCCCAAACTAGCAAAATGCGGTACTAAAATACTATCGATTACAGTGTCCTGCAGCTTTGTACATACAATCAGAACATTTCGGATAGTATACTTTTGAAAATGATGTAGCAGGATCGGTTCCAAGACTTATGAAACATACTGACAAATTATCTTATAAAACATTTTTCACTTTATATTTCAATCAAAATGTGCCAGTATCACATATATTTTTAATGTAGGCATATCTAGTTGGCACCAGCTAATTTTAACATTTTAAAGCTATATCAATCTTAGTTTTCTGTCCAGTAAATCTATGTTGAGCTAGCTTGTACTACTGACAAATTACATTTCAGTTTCTGCATTCTAGTGTAATCCTCTTCTTCAAAGATTTTTATGCTGAAGGCCCAATTTCTCACCATCATAATTTTATTTATAGAGATACTAAAAAGGCTTTAGTGAATTTTGTCTGAATGTTACAATGTGAACCCTGTAAAAATTTAAAAACTTCATTTTCAAAAGAAGTTGCACAATGTATTTTAACTTTGCTCTCATGTTATTTTCAAATAGCTTGTTCTGTAAAAGAGCAAAATTTAGAAATTTAAGATTGTTTTAAGGTCCAGCACATGAGCAACCTTGATAAGTATTCTATATGTAGCTGGACAGATAGCATATTCTGCAGTTTTTCTGTGTGGTCATCTCTTTGTGTCTATTTGGCCAAGGTCATTAGTAATGCATTCGTATCTTATATACCCCTTCTGATTTTCCTACAGCTGGAAACACTAATTTGTCTGCTTTTTCTATCAATTGCCAAGAAAGGAATACAAACTGAGATTATGAGTGTCTATTTCTCCTCTCAGTTCCAAGGGATTTTAAATACTATTTTAGGTATACTATAAGTTCCATGTATACATTAATGATTTATAATAATGATTATGTACATAATTATAATTAAATACATAATTTAATTATGTTATCTTGATGCAATGACCTCTCATTATTTTTCCTTTATTTTCAGCAGTACTGCTTTTAGTAAAGCCCACTTTTGAACTTGATACAGACATGCCAGCTTTCTTACGATTAGAGGTTGTATAATGTACCTTTTCCTGCCCTTTGAACTTTGAAGCTATTTCAATTGCATCTCTTGTAAACAGTGCATAGTTGGATGTTGCTATTTTATCCAGCTCTATATTCCTTGTCTTTTAGTTGTATTATTTCACACATTAGCATTTAATGTGAAATGTAGATATGGATGGATTTAGGTTTGCAGTTTTGGTATTTATTCATACATTATGTCATCTGTTTTTGCTTCTCTCTTCATTGAAATAACAGCTTTTTGGTATTCAATTTTCTTCCTTATATTGACTTTTTAATGCATGCCTCCACCATTTTTAGTGAATGCTATTAAACTGCAATGTGTGTGGTTAGCTTAAAACAATTCACTCTGAGTTAATATTGTACTATTTATATAATAAACAAAAATCTTGTGAAAACAGGGTTTCCCTTGCCTTTCTTTACTGTTGTCATATCAGTTTCATTGAACAACCATTAAAAGGCTTTCAATGGGGTTTATTTATTTTGTTTTATATAGTTTCTTCTTTTAGTTAAATTAAGAAAAGAAAATAAATACACAATACAGTTCTTAATATATGCCACCATAACTTTTCCAATGACTTTCATGCCTTCTGGTGACATTTCTGGTTAACCTTAAGAATTTCTCGTAGCATTTCTTATAATGCAAAACCATGGATAATAAATTCTGATTTTTAAAAAAAAATTATCACCAATTTTGAAGGATACTTTTGCTGCACATGGGATTCTGGAATGAGACACTGTAGTCTTCCACCATTTTATAGACACAGTGCATTTGTTGAGAATTTGTTTGTTTCGTTTGTTAGTCTTTCTGTTTTTGACGTGCAGTCAGTCATCGTGTGTATCGGATTTTCCTTCATGTTATGCAGTGTTCTCGGCCTCATTTCACTGTTTTCTATTGACACTTGGATGCCATGATTTTGCTTATAATCTGACTGTGATTTTCTTCGTTGTTGGAGCTGTCTGACTTTCTTTCACCAAACTTTTTGTCATTTTTTTCAAATACACATTCTACCCCCACTTACTGTATCCTGTCTTCCTGAGATTAAGATTACCTGTATGTTGGAAAGCTTAATGCTGTTTCACAGGCCTCTAAAGATCTTACAATTTTCTTTCACATCTGTTTATATCACTCAGATTAATTTCCAATGACATACCTCCTCTAATCATGGGTAATCAACACTCAAACCTAGCCACTTTTTTCCTTCTGTTATCATACTGTGTAATTCTGGAATTTTCATTTAGATTTTTCAATATAGCTTCTGATTCTCAGCTGAGATTCCATACATGTTGTTTCATTACACAAACGCTTGCATATGTCTTTGAATATATTCATATTCATTTTAAAGCCTTTATTGGCTCATTGTAATGCATAAGTCACTTCACAGTACTTTTCCTTTGATTGGTTGTGTCTTTGTTGATGTAGAGCACATCTTTTTTGTTGTTGTTTTATTGTACATTTCCAGTGATTCTGTAAAATCAGATACTAGAAAGTAAGAACAATACATTGTACAGATACTGGGTTCTGCTATGCTCCTCTGCAGGGTGACTTTGCGTTAGCAGGCAATTGGTTTGATGGGACTGAAACTGAGCACTGTGTCTAGTGTGGCAGGTGACACCTGAAATTACTGACCAGTTCTTTCAGCTCCCACTTTCTGGTTTTGGTTTTGGCCGCTAAGATCTCCCCAATCTGCGGGGTTGGAGGCAACCTGAGGGTCTCGTGCCCTGTTCTGTGGCTTGTGCCTCTGGCAACCCTAGCGTTCTGGAACTTATGTTGTAGCTCTCTGGCTCCTTAGCCAGCTCCAAGGTGCTTCCTGACACTTCAACTCCAGAAACATATGGCTTTCGCCACCAGGACCATATTTGGATTAGGGAGCAGCACCAGGGAGGCAACATAAACTCTCAAATCTCATTTTCCAAGGTCATGCTGCTATTCCTATCTCCCCTTCCTTTCCACCTCTGAAAGGTAACTTTGAGGTTACCTTTGTGGTAACCTTGAGGTTGTGGTTTTGCCTGTATGTGTGTGTTTTAATTTTATACAGACATTCATCATTGTTACCTACAGAAGAGTTAATTTTGCCAACCTACTTCACCATTCCCCAAACCAGAATAAACTGCACCATGTATTCTAAATGCTTTATGAGTCGTGGTTATGTCTGTGAAATTCAAATTACCCACAACTCCAAATTCTACCATCTCTACATGTCTAAAACATCAGAAAGTCAGGAGATCAACAAGAATAAAAATAAAAGCAAAAAGAAGCCCCTGAGGAGTTAGCACTGTTGACAAGCATTAATACAGTTTCCCCTTCTTGAAACCCAGTCATAACTTTAGTATCCATGGGGCAAATCTCTTCTATTAAACGGCATAGTATTTGCATATAACACATGCACAGGCTCCTGTATATTTCATATCATCTTTAGATTACTTACAATACCTAACACAATGCAAATGCTGGGTAAATCATTCCTGTACCCTGTTGCTTAGGAAATAACAATAGAAAAACTGTGTGCGCATGCTCAATACAGACACAATTTATTTTTCAAATATTTTCCATCTGCTACTGGTTAAATCTGCAAATGCAAAACCCACAGATCCAGAGTGCTGGTGGTGATTGCAGAAACACAAAAATGCCTGCTGTGGTTGAAATGTCCCCACCAAACCTCAAGTTGACATTTAATCCCAATCATGAGGTATTGTGAAGAACTAGGAGTGAAACAAACCTCTGTCCTTTTGAAGTCGCCTGGTCGCAGGTCGCACATATTCTGAAACAGACACAGAAAGGAAGCTAAGCAATAACTAAGCAGCATTTCATAGCAGTTAATCTCGGTATTTTTATCCGAAAGGGAAAAGATAAAGTGACAACTTCATTAAATTGTGAAATGTCTCCATTTTGCAGGTAAGGAGCGCAGTGTGACTGTGTCCAGCAGAACTTCCTGCCCTGCCGCGAAGTTCCCTCCCTACGCTGCCTTGTGTGGCAGCCACCGGTCACAGGTGGCTGTTGACACCTGAGATGTGGCTAATGCTGCTGAAGGAATGAAATTTAATTCTGTTGAATTTTAAAGAATTTAACACTACATTGCCACAAGGGGCTTATACTTCCTGTGTGGAATAAGACAAGTGAGATGAAAATGAAATAAGCAAGAGATTGAAATAGCAAGTAGAAGTGATTCCTGATGAGACCACCAAGAGTATTTTAATAGGTCTTAATACATCAAAGAAGTAAAGAATTCAGCGATGCCGTGACAATAGAACAGTACTTACGTTATTTGTCAATGTACCATTCCCCCCAAAGCACCACAGAGGGTTTACGCTGCTGCTCTTCCTGAACTGAATTTTTTAGAACAGGAGCTAAATGATGACAAAATGAAATAACCAAATGTGTTTATTAACAGGTTAAATGTTCCTTCATATGGGTTGTGCAATAATATAACATCTAAATATCAAGGTAATGAGAACCTGTAGTATACCTGATTTATTATCACAAATACATTTAAAATGGCATCTTATTTAAAGAGTAGGATTCAGCTCAAGGAAAGAACAAAACGAGCTAAAGCAAACCTAAAAAAAAAAAAAAAAAAACCTTTATGTCCACCATAAGTGAAGCATGATACTAAGTCTCAGTCAACTTCCCACAGGCCATGTTTTCTCATAGATTTGAATAGAACCTTGCCTCTGCACCTATAGCTGACACAGAGGGGTGATCAAAAGAGATGACGGTTATTTAAATTTTAGAAGGGTGTTAAAGTAAAGGACACACTGACAAGAATGATTGGATAAGTGTGTTCAAAGTGAGGGGAGTGTTTTCAGGGGAATTAAAGATAATGTGTCTTCTACTACAATTTTTAAAAACGTTTACCTTTATCTTGTATTTTGTTGATCAACTGTCTATGGAGATTCTGCCAAGTAAAACCATTTAGTGCGTCCTCATCCACCTTACGCACTGGACCTGGCACTGTGTGGCTGCTGGCTCTTCCTCAGAGGTAAAATGACCGATGGAAACATTTTGGATCAATTTAGGAAACTGAGGCAGTCAGTACATTACAACTACAGACACAAAAGAGGACATCCAGAACAGCTGCAGAATGATGGAATCAGGGTGTTCAAAGTGAGGGTGAGGACTCTGAGGGGGGCTCACAGGCATGTGTCTTTTATTGTAACAAAATTTTTAATCTGAATATGGGCCTTGTTTTATGGTCACATCTCACATTGAGCCACCAGGCTGAGTGAATGCACTGCCCGGCCTGACACCCCAGATTGCCACTCGGGGCGCAGGGGCCTGGGCTTGGAGCCCGCAGAGCAGCACCATGGGAGGCCGGGGACACCTCTCTCTCTTCCTTTTGCTCCCTGATGGCTCCTCCTAGAGTTCACATTGCTGGACACTACGAGCCATGTGCACATGCAATATTTTATCATAACATATTTGGGGAAATTACCAGTAGAAATGAATAGAAATCAGGGTGATAGTTATTTATAGTTCAGTTACAGCAGAAATCCAACTCACCTCTTTCCTTCACTGCACTAGGGAGTGAAGGTTTTAGACTCTTTTCGGAATCTCAGGGAAGCAGAGTGAGAACGCTAGGTCATCTCTAAGCACGAACAACAGCTCTCTTCAGAGACGTGACCTGCCCGGTCTTGTCCTGCTGAAGGTGCAGGCGTGAACCATCTGGCACTGTCTGACTCTGGAGAGGTTTGGTCTAATGTGCGTCCCTGTCTGAATATTAGGATTTTTCTGCTGATTAGAAATATTAAGCTTGCCTGAATAAAGAGTCTCCTGCAGGAATAAATAAGCAATGACTAGCATTGTACACCTACTTAGGCAAGTCTTAGATTGCAAATAACATTTTGCAAATACATTAGACAAGAGGACAGAACAAAGCCCTGCTTGCCATTCCATCTAACCCTTTCTAAATAGCATTACCCAATCCTTATTTTTCTACAAAGTATCATCCGAATATCAGAATCCATCATGTGAATTCTTTTCTATCAAATCCTTTAGATTTTCATTATGGAAGCAATGGTGGTAATATGAATAGTACCAAAATGTGCCAAATACATAACATAACATGCAGCGTATGACCTCGGCTCTCAGAGAAAGCCGTCTTACTCTTCGTGAAAGCACTCTTTTGAGTTGTAAATTGAAGCTCCGCCCGCACCACTCCTCTCCATCAACCAGAACTGGTTGGTGCACTCCACAGTCTAATAAGAGCTGTGTTTTTATTTGAACTTGGGACGATTTTTCATTTTGAATGATTGTTTGGTTTTCTTCCCTCACAATTCCATCTCAAACCACCAGCGCATGCAGATTGCTTATTTATTACCCGGGGACCGAGTCCTAGGGCTGTGCGTTTGCTCAGCCCCGTGATGTTATTGACTCGCCCCTTCAAATGATTCTGCGACTCTCGACTCCCCTTGCTCCTTCTTGTCAGCGGTGGCACTGTCCCAGCTCTGTGGTGTTAGGTTGTCCTAGTGCCACACTTGAGACTCAGTGCTTCGTGTCTGCAGGCAGTGTCCGTCGTCCAAAGATGGATGATTTGGAAAATTGCTCTTCCTTGTCTGCCTTCTCCTGAAACGCTTCTGCAATGCCACCTTTCCCCCCCTCAGTCAGAATCCAGCCAGTCACCCGCAAAGGCTCTCTGGAGTTGGGGTGTCCTTCTTGCCAGTGTCAGTGTCCCCAGTAGGGGTTTGCCTGGCTGTGGCCTGGCGTGCTCAGGCCTTCACAGGGTACACACGTGTGCGTGAAAATCCAGGCTGCAGACCAGGAGCCTGTGATTGCTTATTCATGCAGCTCGTGTGGTGGTTTTCTAATTAGGTTGGATATTTTTGCAAAGTCAGATACACTTTTCTAAGTCTTTCTTCCTAAGAACTCAAAGTATGCTGTGATGTATTATCTACATTCCCACCTATTTTATCCTCGGGGAGGGAGTAAGGGGGACCTGTGGATGCTGGTGAAGGGTGGGTTGTGCATCTCACCCACATTTTCCTTCTATTGAAATCATCCAGTAAGATGATTTGCTCCTGAAATTCATCAGCTGGTGTCTGGGATACCATTCTGATCCCCAGGATAAGCCAGGCCACGGGGGTAAAGATCCCAGGATCACAAGTGGCTTGACATCCCTGGCACATGTGACCGGTTAGTCAGAGGACAGAAGCTCTCCGATCATAGACCGCTTGTAGACACTGCATTGAGCATGAAGCATCAAGTCACAAACCACTGACACATCTTAGAGGGTGTCCACCACCCCACTTGCTCTCTCCCTCACCTCAAAGTCATTGAGTTGGTGAGGATTTGATGATTTGTAGAAGAAAATCAATAAGAAAATAATCTCTCATTCTCCGTCTCCATCAGTAGCAGGACTAGTTAAGGGTGTCTAGACTTTAGTGACCGAACCTGATGTCTCTATCATTAGAGTTGCTCTTTTGGAGAATTACTTCTCAACCGAATGATTTCTTATCTCAATAACCTCTATAAATGTACTTAACCTTCCAGAATTGGTTTCCCTGTAGGACCATGATGGGGTTAAATGGGGCATCACTTACAAGATGCCCAAACTAAAAACTTAATGAACAAGTGTGTCTGCTGCTGATGCATGATAATGTTTTCACTTCTTCTGCATAAGGAAGGGGACCCTCCAGAGGGGACCAGACCTTCTGCAGTACAGGAGAGGACTTCTGCACTTTGTCACAAACAACCCAGTAGCACTTGGCATACAGGGTCAGATCAAGAAACTAGAGCCAGTGTGAGGGGGAAATTGGCAAGACGCTGTCTCAGTCTGTGTTCTACCACTGTTTCGGGATATCTGAGGCTGGGAGATTTATAAAGAAGAAAGGTTTATTTGGCTTACGTCTCCGAAGGCTGGAAGTCAAGCACATGGTAAGGTTCTCGTTGCTGCATCTTAGTATAGCCAAGGGCAGCACACACGGTGAGGCAGGGTATGCGTGCCAGTCCTGGCTGTCTTCTCCTCCTAAGCCACTGCTGCCGTCCTGGCCTCACCCTCACTTCCTGTCACCCCAACCACCTGCAGAGCCCCGCCTGCACGTACCCCTAGTGCATGACTCTGGACGTTCAAGTTTTGCAGGATACGCTAGAACTGCAGTAGAAACATTATATAAATCTGGGGTGAGTGGTCACATACACATGAGGGGCTTGAGGGTCCAATGACGTCTCTGCCCATATCTTGGTGCCCAGAGCTTGTCATTATGCCTGGCTGTAGGCCTTTGGTCTCCTTGGGTGGCCACTGAGCTTGAGGACTTCACTGCTTGGACCCAAGTACCCCGCTTCCCCCACAATAAGCCTCACTGCTGTGACCACGCTCCTGCTCCAAGGCAGATGAGGCAGGGACAGGCTGACTGGGGCTGCGTCGTTGGTCTCCAGGTGTCCGGGTTGATGATTTTCTGGCTAGGGCTTATCTGGGGGGAACACGGAAGGTGGGGCCGTCGGTGTCGAGGCTGAGAGGACTGTCAGGTCCTGCAGACAGGTGCAGCCTTTCGGCAAGCAGGTCTAGCAGTCCCGGGGCGGACAGACTTGACCGTCCACGCTGACCCAGGCTGTGGAGGACGCTGCGCTACAGCACCGCCCCCGTCCCGCCCTGGCTCCTCCCCGATGCCTGCTGGGCCTGGCCGAGGTCGCCAGCTTTCTTCCCATCTTTTTTGTGTCGCCCGTGGCTGCTGTCACTCATTTAGTGAAACCCTGCAATCATTTTGCCTCATCTAAGGGTAAGAAAAGAAATTGTTCAGGGAGGCAATAAAATGAAAGAAAGCCAAGTCAAGAGGATGGTAAATATTTAAATGTTTGTCATATTTAGATATTTTGAACAGAGTAATGTGCCAGCCAAACATTTCTGATGTGTGCCTTCGTTAAGCAACCAGCCAAGGAGGTCGTAAAACGCCATATTCTGTGGCCCACAGTGACTTGGATAAACAGAAAGCTCTTATTAGCAAAGTTTCCTGAGTTAGGAAGCAGAGACTTCATGTCAATGAAGTTAACTGTTAAGAACAAACTATTTTAACTTCAAATTGTCATTCAGGAAAAAATTTTGAGTACTCTTTTTAAAAAAATTGGCAGTTGTCATTTAATATATGATGTGATCTAAAAGCATATTATTTTTCAATGTTTCCTAGGAGATTTCATCAGCTTCGTGACATTCTTAATCTTTGGTATAATTGTCTACATTGATGGAACGTCTTTTATTAACCGATGGAGGCGCATTCTGCCCTTTCAGAAGTCACGTAAACAGGTGAGATTGTTCAAGTCTCTGACTTCTCACTTCCTTTGTCTCAAGTTTTTTTTAACCATTTAAAAACTCTCTGAGAATGATAGAAGTAACATTGTTTTAAAAGATAAGAAGCACCCACATTATTTTCTCTTTGACCTTTATAGTGTTGAGGGCAAGCACGTTTGGCTAGTAAAATAGTTCAAGCTCTTTCTTACAACGGATGGTGGGCAGAGTTTATAGGAAAGGATATGCTGTCTCTGGTAAGAAAAGTTATTAAACCCTCATCTTTGTCCAGAAAACAATTGAACCACAATAAAGATGGGGAGTATTTTAGCTCAACTGAAGAAAAAATATTGAAAGAAAGGATGGAAATTCATAGATTCTACTACCTCCGAGTCGTTATAAAACTTTGTACCTTATTTAAACCAATAAGATAGATCTTAAGGATCATTCTTGGCAGCCACACCTGACACTGTTAAAGGTTAATGTGTTAAAAGTAAGTTGCATAAATAACATTATTGGAAGAGTGAGAATCCAAAAAGGTACAGTGTGAAATTCATGTAAAATGTTCATTCTGCTTTAACCTCAGAAACAGGCCATTGCTCACATTGGTTCAGTTGCCACGTCCTTCTTAACTTAAATCTGCTTGTTTTCATCAAAAAACCTTACCGCCCCTCTTCTGAGAAGCAGTATGTCTTCAAAGGTGATGGTCACCAGTGGACACCCCAACGATAGTTTCTACTTGGCTTCAAAACAAATCAGCAAGATCTATGAATCCTGGCAAGTCACATTGCCTATGACAAAACATGAATCTATTGTCATTAGTTCCTGCGGAACTGTGGAGAAAAAACCTGTGAAGACGAAGTCACAATGAAACTTCTTCTCCGTCATGAACCACATGGGCTTGGCCACTCAGCGGGAGGGAGAGGATGAAGTCAGGAGAGAGGCACCAAGTACACCACAGCCACACAAAAGGGAGCATACATTTACAAATAATAAGCTGCATGAAGGAAAATAACAAAACAGGCGGTAATAGTCATTAACTCCAGATTCATAACTCTCCGGATTTCTCGTTCACAATGAGCTTTGTGGTATTTTTAATAGTCCAGCAGCATTTTTTTCCTAATTCTTAAAAGATGATTGGCTTTGCATGTTAGTATATGCAAATACCCACAGAAGACTGGTTCTGCTGACCATTTCTTTGTGTTTGGTTATACATTTCTGTATGGCATAATATTTCCACTTGCACCGGTTCCCTGGCATGAAAATGTTTATTGCTGCGCTCATTAGCTAAGAGGGTATCGGCACTGGTCCAATGAACACAGATCTGCCTTCTGATTCCAGCCATTAAATTGCAATGGGATTCACGGGCTTAATATCGTGGGTGTGAGGATAATAAAATGGAACTCCATCTTTAGCCCAGTTACCATGGCTGCAGCTAAAGGTCGCGGTGGCAGCTGCTAACTAGTTGCCTTTTGAGCGGCGCTTCCCCTCCTGCTCTGCGGTTCTGAGCCCTTTCCCTTCCGCAGGTCCCTCACCGAATGCCTCCCCCACTCTGCCCACACACTCCTCTCTTCTGCAGGACGAGGGTCCCTCTTCTGCACACAGCGGCTGCCGTGGCCTCAGCTGCTGCTTACGTATTATGGATGGGACACAGCCCTGGAAGGTGGAAGCCTTAATAAAACACACGGGGCCATTGCCCCAGCATCCTCAATGACTTTCTCATTTTCTGCACACTGCTGTACATTCCTAACCAAAAGAAGAAGAGGAGGAGGAGGAGGAAGCAGAGGAAGAGGAGGAAGAGGAAGGAAGGAAGGAAAGAAGGAAGGAAGGAAGGAAAGAGAAAGAAAGAAAGAAAGAAAGAAAGAAAGAAAGAAAGAAAGAAAGAAAGAAAATAAATAGTAAACGCCCGTCTCCATTTAAACTGGTGCTGGGTTCAGGAAACGATGCATTTACAGCATGAAATGTCAGCTCCTTCTTTCAGCCCAGAGTCCGGGAGTTAATTCCCAGTGCAGCAGGAGGTGTCAGGGAGATGAGCTGGCTGAGCCCCATCTCTCTGGGCTCTGCCCAGCCCCGGCGCCCCGCTTATGGAAGCGCTGCTGGAGCACCCCGCACTTCCATTCACCTGAACTCCCTAATCAAGAGGGTTCAGACAATGTCAGATTTTCAAAGAGAAGTGGGAGGGGAGGATTAAAAATAGCCAAGCAAAATAAAGTATATGGTAAGAAACCTGAAAGCACGACAAAATATTCCCTGATGTCAACACTTCATTTTAGTAGATCTGAAAACTCCTATTCGTTTCTGGGAGAAGGGCCCATGAGTCCTGTTTGGGAAACCCAGCTATGTGATCAAATCTGAACTACTTGGGGGAACATAGAGTTTAAAATAAAAACCACTCCGGGAATGTTTGTTGTTGGTTTTTTAAGTTCTGTTTAGATATGACCTAACTCAGTGTAGCCATCAAAACCAGAATACAAAGAAATTTATCAAAAAAAAAAAGTGCCCCTCTGTTTCAAACATACATTTATGTAACTTGTCATTTCATAAAAATAAATTAAGTATTATATGAGCCAAATGTTTCAATTCCACACAAGAGTGGTTTCCGGGACTCTTGGCAGGATGCCACTATATTCATTTTTATTTCAAACACAATGTGAAGTCTTTAATTGTAATATACTTTGTAACTATAATGGTTGTAAGGCATATACTGTACTAATTCATCCTCACCCTTTGCTGGGCTTGGGAGATTTCACTGGGGAACAAAGGTATGTTGATTGCATGCGGCTTGCACACTCTAAAATGGGGAGGAGGCCAGGGCTGCAGGAACTTGTGGGGCGCCCGAGGCCCTGCACTCTGGTGCTGGCTTCGCTGTCACCCTTCCTCACCCTGGAGTCCAAGCTCAAGTGACGGCCAAGTGGAAAGGCGCAGAGCGGAAGCCACCACCCCAGCTCCACCCCCCACCGGCCCGGCTCTAGTCTCAGCTGGCCAGCTGACCCCAGGAGACCCTTGGCCGAAATGCTGGGTCTTCTGTGTAGAGGGTCACGTCACCTCTGTTTCCGGTACCTATCCTTCGTATTTCTTTCTCTTGCCTGATTGCTCTGGCTAGTGCTTCGAGGACTATTTAAACATGAGTGGTGATAGCAGACAACCAATCAGTTGGGGTCCTCGGTGGCAGCTCTTCTGGCGGCTGCATGGGCATGAGCCAGATCCTCCTCCATGACCCTCTTCTCTCAGTCTCATTGGGCAAGAGTCAGAGACACACACACAGGGACCAGAACGCTTATAAAAGACCCCACCCTGGGCAGTCCTCCACCCACTGTCCAAAGTAAAGAGGCCAGTTCCCAGGAAGAGGGGACAAGGTGGCAACAACAAATACATCCACCCATCTGTGACAGTCCTGAACCCCGAAGTCACCCCAGCAAGAGCGGTATCTCTTCATTAAAGGGGCCTGCGGGAGGTGGTGGGGTATGACTGGGTTGTGGGAAACTCCAGAATAAAACGTTTCCAGCCGTCAGGGAGATTTCAGTCCTGCTCTTCCAAAGCCACACTTCTAATCAGAGAATTTCTTCCTGTGTCTTGTTTACTGTTGATATTTTCTGGCTGATTGGAGAGGAATGACATTTTGACAATTTACTGTAGCAGTAAGCACTGTACAAACAAAAGGTGCTGATGAGAACTGGAACCCATTATTATGTAAATGACGGCTGAGTAACACAGACTCTGTCTCCAGTCACCATGGTTGAGACCAGTTTTACTCAATGATAATAATTTTCATGATTGCAGACTTCAGAGTGATCAGAAATATGCTTTAGCTGCGGCATTTATCTACCGCTGGTACTTGACCCTTAATTAAATTCCGAAACTTTTTTATATAATAAAGTAAAATACAGCTGACATTTCTGTTCAAACAAAGAGGCTCAGACACTGAGCTTCCAAATAAGATAAAGGTGTTTCAGACTTACCTCGCTGTATTTATAGTAAACACGGACTGCGCGCTGTGTGTGGAAAGCAAGCCTAAAGTTTGAAGCACAGATGTGCGTCTTCAAGCCATTGCCATTCTGTCCTTGGGCACCGCTCTCCCTGAATGATGCTGAATCCCTGCAGGCTCATCTTGGACACGTCATAATAAAAAAAAAAAAATCTGCTTGAAAGACATTTAAATGTGCTCTGAAAATAAGCTCTGTGCATTCTTTAAATCTTCCGTCTTAATATTGAGACTATTCAGAGCGCGTCTTCTAAACTATGCACACAGCTTAGTAAGCCATCGCACCGGCTCTGGGAAGGAACATTTTCGTCCTGAATTTGCTCTTCTCTTAAAAAAGAGAAAGCCAAGGCAAATTTTAAGACGCGTTTTGACTTTAATGAAAAATTGATTGGCTAACACAGATGTCAGCCTGAAAGTACAAAGGGCCAGGCGCGGTGCGGGTATCAGCTGTTCCTGGAGACCCGCCGACAGCAGAGGGGGCCGGGGCTCCTCTCAGTTCTGCCGGTCCTGGGGCAGTTGTTTATCTTGGAGTTCCCTCACTCCTCAGGGCAGGGGGGAAAAAAAAAGATCTTCATCCTGAATATGTCCGTAAATATAAGTCCATTTAAAGGGGGCAGTTGTGTGAGCCCGGATTGACTGGTTCCTTAGATATAAGGCTTTCTAGCCAGGCAACTCGCAGAACCAATGAGCTAAGAAGGTAATTACTTAAGTGGGCTTCGTGAAGAGTAGAAAGATGATTGTGCCACATTAAATAACAATTGTGTCCCTAATGATGTGTCGGCTTATAATGCAAACACCCCTCCACCCGTGGCAGCCTCTGTGTGGACCCCCTAATGACGTGGTGGGCTGCAGGACCTGTGTAAACATCAAGCGAGCTGGTATATTTTTTTTAAATGGTGGTGCCTGCAGCTGCGTGGTCATTGATAAATTAGCTATGAATTGCTGGAATACTTCACGTGAATATAAACACTGGCCCAGCTTTGGCTTTCACGAAGACCGAAATGTGCTTGATTGGAGAGGAGCCTGCAGCTCTGGGGCCCGGCTTCCGGAGGGTCTTTCTTTGTTGTATGCTGAGGTCTAGGGTTTTCAGGGAATCAGGGAGCTGGGTTCAAAATGGGTGGGTTGGGGTAGTTGACAGTGTGGTAGAGAAAATTCATTACTAAAAAGAGAATTTTGAAAAAAACTGAAGAACATAGAAGCTAGAGTATAGAGATCTCTCTTAAATAGAAGCAGGAAAGAATATTATGGGTTTTATTTTATTTTATTTTTGTCTTTTTGAGACAGGGTCTCACTATGCAGCTCAGGCTGGCTTTGGGCTCACTTTGTAGTCCAGGCTGGTCTCTACCTTGTAATGATCCTCCTGCCTCAGCCTCCCGAGTGCTGGGATTGCAGGAGTGCACCACCACACCCTGCTTTATTATGGCATTTTAAATTCCACTTCTTTAGAATAGATAGCAATGTGAGTATCCACAACCACTAGATGTTACATAGAAACACCAAAGAAGAAAGGACCGTCCCATTCAGTCTATCCAGTACCCAAATCAGGAGTCACAATGGCGACTACCTAACTTAGAGAAAGACTTTTCACAGTGATGTAAACTTGAGGGGGGTGGGGAGAAACAAAAAAGATAATTAGTCCATGGCTATAGACTGTCTTGTCTACTCTTGGATGCAATTATAATGACTCTTTTCCCCATGGTCATAGAAATATCTCTTTCAGACATGTGTATTGAACTCTACGAGGTTATTTATTTCCTGCTAATAATAAATTTGAATTTGAGTGTTATTCAAGTGAAATGTGAATGTGACCGCAGCCACAATGTTGAGAAACTGTAAATGAACACTAACAATCCCTTAGTACTATACCCATTTCAGAGAGCCAGAAGGAAGACTCCTAAAATCAGAAGACTCTCCCACGACTTCCCTATAATTCAGCTTGCTGTGGGGTTTGAAGGGAGTGAAGAAACATCTCGGCTCTTTTGGTTTCTCTGTCGGTTAGTTTTGCTCCTGAGGGGAGCAGGCTAAGGAGGTGACTCCCGAGCAGAGAAAACCGTGGTCGGGGGCTTGCTGAGAGACACCCACACTTGTCCCCAGATCCAGCTTTGGAAACGATTGGTCACAGCCAGACTCGGGGACCCTGTGGAATGGCTGCAGGTGCC
>RJWM01032713.1:0-21233 GCA_004363535.1 Dasyprocta punctata | reverse complement strand
TGCATGTATGCCAGAGAGTGTGCTTACAGAAAGCTAAATATTATAACCTAGTTATATGCATAAGGTATATGGTATATTATTAATGTTGCTGTAAGCTATTGCTTCAGGTCAATGATGAGCTAAGCAGCATGCAATTTTCAGCACAAAAGAAAAAGAAGCAACCCAGAGATGAGAAACGTGAGAGTGTGGGCTGCTGCTGGGATGGTGTGGCATAGTGTTCTATAGAAACCTTGTTTTATCCTAAGTAGAAGGAGTATACTAGAAAATGATGATTAGTAGTATGCTACAGTAAACACATAAACCAGTGACACTGCTGTTATCATTATCAAGTATTATGTCCCATCCCTAATTATAAGCAGTATGCTTTTCTCTGACTGGCACAGCAGTAGGTATGATTCCAACGGTGTCACTGCAAACACCAAGAAAGCAATGAGCTGTAGTGGCATGAGTGCTTCAGGTCACTAAAGGTGTTTCAGCTCCCTTAGAATCCCATAGGTCTTCTACCACACATGCAGTCTGGCCTCAGTCAAAATGTGGTTATGTGACACACACCTGTGTTTGTTACTTACAGCCTTCTAAGAATTATAGCCTTTCTCATGTATTGTTTCCTGTCACAGGTATCTGTAAGAGTTACTCTGTGTACTGAGGTTTCTTCTCATTGAAGAGACTCAATGAGCTATTTCTAACTGGCATGCTTCAAATCTTTTCCGATTTCTCTCAGTGGGGACTCCCAGTCATCTGAATGAGAAATTATGAATATTAATTCTCTCTATCCACCTATGCCACAGACCATCAGATCACTTCTGTAGTCATAGCAACCTGTTTTGAGACCTGTTCATATCCTCTATAATTAAAAAAAAATGCTGTCCTTTATCGACTAAAATAGTTTGAAGCACCAAAAATAGAGGTTATATTCTGTGGTATTATATTGTTCTATTCTATATTCCTATGATCCTTTATTTTCAATGAATCACTGTATTACTGGGCATATTCCACTTGACGAATCACTTTATTTATCTTTCTTGATGTCCAGGATATTTTTGTTCGGGATTGTTTTGACATTAAGTTAAAAATAAATTATTAGATATTTAAACTCTAATTTCTATGTTCAGTCGATAACATGTAACAGGCTTTATCACTTATCCTCTACTACTTACTCCAGTTGACAAGAATGAAACTAAAAAATGCATTAACTCAGGCTGGTACGATGTGCAGAGGTACAAATGGAAATACAAAAGGCTTGATACTCAGCGCCTCCTCCTGAGATTAGGATGTGGCAGAAATGAGTAATGAGGTGACAGTTAGGGAGGTCTCATTTTATATTTTGAAGCAGGTATTTTAAATTAGCTGAGACAAAATATAACTATTTCGGAATGTTCCATTGTGACTTAAAAATGGCTGAGTAGAACAAAGCCTCCTGTTTCATGCGAGGCTTCGCATTCCTTCAGCCCTGCTCTACCAAGCTCATAAAACTCTGAGGCAAACAGATTGGTGAACAGCAGAGTCGTGTCCCTGGAGCGAGCATGCTGTCTAACTTCTCAGCCTTTTCAATTTGAACCGCCCCTGCTAATCATGACTGATTTTTTTACTCAGGAGGGTCCATTACTGATAACCATTCTGATTAATGCCTTGTGGCAGTAGTTCCAATTCCTTGTGACTTTCCATCTGGGTAAATAACTGTCATTAGGTAATGGTTGCTTTGCTAGGATATCAAATTATTAAGTAGTTACTACAATCTAGTGCTGATTTAACATGATTTGATCTAATAATTAGTTATGATTTTTACATCTGCACTTCTAGTTGATGGCAATTTAATGTTTCCTCTTCTATTTCCCTACTCTTCTGTTGTTTGTGTGTTCCCTTACAATATGCTATAACGTTTTTAAGAATAAAATAATAAAGCACTTAGGGTCACTCTATTTTAACTGTCATGATTGCCCTCAACAGTCAGGATTTAACACTTTTCTTTGGTTTTTCATAGTTTCAGAAAAACCTGGGACCAAGAAAGAGAGAAGTTTTATGCTAAATCTCAAGGAAAAAACATGGACTGCTTTTATGTCATTATAAACTCTCATGCCATCAATGTATTCACCAACATATGAGAAGAATGTCAGGAGTGGGGAATATATAAGCACATTTATAAAAAAAATGCTAGACCCTTTTATATCAAATTTTGCCAGAGTTACATTCCACATGTTTTTCATAATGTTAGTTATTGATGTATTTCTGAAGAAATCACAATATAATCCACTGCTCAAGAAAAGGTTATATAAGAGGGAGGAAGGAAGGGATGAGAGAGAGAGAGAGAGAGAGAGAGAGAGAGGAAATGCTACTTGGACAGAATCACGGTAACATCTCTAAATATTAAGATTAAAGGTTGAATATTTATAACTTTTGAGTGGTGTGGTAAAAGACATATCTCAGCATTTCTCTATGAAATATTGAGTGAAAGTGAGAAAATTGGAAGTTAAAATAATGTAGACTTGTGAACACAGCACAGTGAGTTCTTGAATGCAGTCCTAGGAGGGTAACCAGGCATTTGAGCCAATTCAAGCTAACTGTTATTAAAGAACTGGATAGAATATTCTTAAAGTGTCAGTTTGTCTGTACTTTTTATAAATTTACTCTCAGACAAGTTATTTATAGCTTCATGTTTCTGGGAAGATATTTTCCTGAAAAAGTCATGTTAATGAAGACATTAAGTAGGTGGCTATAATTAATTTTTACTCTGAACATTGATAGAAAATAAATCCATAAAATTTTAGATAGAAAAAAGAGGTACATGTTAATTTATAAATGCTAATAGTTATCACTTTTATGATCTATATCACTTGCATTATCCTGTGTATTTATGGTAAAAAATTGTGAAACCTGTAAAGTTAATACTTTTGTCATATTCAGTGATTTCTATGTCAATTGAATACTTGAATTTAACATCATTATTATATCATCACTGTGCATACACAATAACCAAGTAATGTCTTTTGAATGGTGTGAAAACCTTTGTGATGGAAACTATTAAGTACATATAAACATAGAATTACCATAATAAACACTGAGACAGGAAGGCTTCTTGTTTGAAAAAACATTTAAGGCTCAATTCTGGCTAACTGAAAGAAGACACCTAATGTCTTCTAGGGATTATCTAACACAAAGTGCACTAGAAAAATAAGGAAAAGGTTTTGACTCAGGTTGTTGCAATAGAGATTGTTCATTAATAAAGAATGTCTCGAAGAACAGGAAAGAAACCTGGAGTTTTACAGACAGCTAGGGAGTCATCTAGTAGAAAATGGCGACATCAAACTCCTGATCCTACCGTACAGAACATTTATACACCTGAATTGATTGCAAGTTCATTTATAGCTTTTATGAAATTAAAAATATCCAGTTGGGACAACCTAGATCTCATGCTCATCCTCTATTTTGTAAGAAAAAGAGGACATATAGAAATATATTCCACTATGACTTCGGTGACAAGAACACAATTCTGATTCTCTCTTTAATATCTTTCCTAGAAAGCAAAACCATATGCAGTGGTATCTCTGTTCATGGACTTCATTCTTTCCACGATGCTGGTCACAAACCAAACTGGACAAGAACTGAATCAAATTCAAAGTTCAGTGTTGACCTTATGGGGAAATTTGATTCAGTTTTTGTCCAATGTGTGTACATGATCATCTGTGTAGGGAAAAGAGAAACTACGAAGGAAATATTACAAAAATGGTTCAACGAATAATTCTTAATACTATTATCTCATAAGTATGATAGAGTTATAACATTCGAGAGGAAGACAATGTCAGAGTGGCCATTCCCATCTCATGTGAAGAGTGCGTACCTACTATGACTGTGATAACCCTGTAATTGTGAACTCTTTCTTGTCACATAGCTAAGGAAGTGTATGTCAGGTTTCTCCATTATAAAATTACCTTTTCCACTTCATTTTTTTATTTTAAAAAGGATAATAATTTTACAGAATTTCAAAACAAAATAGAAAATTAGCACTAGTTACTATATTGCATATTGTTATTTTAAATGTTTCTGTCCAGATTACAATAATTAGACTTGGAAAAAATGATCAAACAATCAAACAATGAAAATGCAAACTGTTCTTTTAAATGAACTAACAGATTAGTAGTACAGTTACCTATCTTGTATATATGTACATACACACATATGTATGTATTATTCATATATACTTCATTTTTTTAAAAAAAGAAGTCACTTTATTCAGCCAACACCTTAGTGGGTAAGAATAATGCTCCACATCTTTCAAAGAACAGTATCACATAACTGATTTGGAATTCTTCTCCAAAAAAGATTGTCTATTCTCACCTACATATTACTAAATTTAATATTTTACTTATATCAGTATGGCATTGCAAAAATTTATACTTTTAAAATCTAATGACACAACATAGGTATTTCTCAAATATTTTCCTCATTCATAGCTTGATTTTATAAATTCACAGGATGTAAAGATTTTCCTGAAGGAGTGTATTTATTTCTCTAGTATAGTCATTAATCATGTTATGTCAACTTGACTGAATTAGTCTCCCAGTTAGTGGGTTAGTAAAGCACACTTCTGTGTGTGTCTGTGAGGTGTTGTCAGCCAGCTGAGGGAGGAAGAGCCACCCGAACTGTGGATGGCGTCAATCAATAGGCCTATAGCCTGGATGGATAGAAAGAGAAAGAATGATTAAGTCAACCTGCCTTTCAAAGTTCCATTCTGCTTTAGTGGGTGCATCTGTTGACACTGCCATGGTCTGTAGTTGTCTAACTCTAGTTGCTTCAGATTTTCAACCCAGTGTCATAGTAGTGACTCTCCCTGGAGTTTTCAGCGCTTCAGTCTTATTCTAGCACTGCAGTTTGTTGTCTCTTTTCCTGCAGATTCTGAACTAAGCAGCTACTGGATTCTCTGGCCTTCCAGCATGCAGAAGACCAGTGCAGACTCTCCTATCTCTGATCCTGTTAGTCTACGTAGTAACCCCCTTGGGCATATTTTATCAATCTGTTCCTCTCAAGAACCATAACCGGTATATGCAGCCTCTTCTCCTGCCACTCTAGACATTAAGGTCAGACAGTTCTAGTCTCTGCAAGAAAATCAGAGTGTATGTTATAGGTACCATATTATCTCTCTAACTTTGAAAAGTCCTGAAATTCATAGGTTTCTTTCATTAGAAGTGGTGGACCTGCACTGTATTCTCAGAACATGTTACTATATTTTAATTTAACCAGAATAAAAAAATGACTTTGAGCAACCCTATAGAAATATGAGGCAATCACAGAGTATCTGGATCCAAAGGTTAAATGTATTATTTAAGTTTAAAAAAAAAGACAGCTAGATTGGTTAAAAAAATGTAACAACTGATTTTATTTGAAGGTTTGAGAAAGACTTCTTTTGAAGTTGTGTTATTTGAGGTAGAAGACTGGGTCAACATAGCCTTGGAAGAGATTTGTTGAAGTGAATGTTGCATCTTGCCTTCTGACCTTTAAAACATGAGACAGGATTGTCAGTTTAGAGGCACATTTTCTAAAGGCATGCCTTTGACTGCAGAGTTTAAAACCACTTTGCTTACAAAACTGACACTGATTGATTAAAAGGCATTAAAATCAGAATGGTTGGATCTACTTTAGTGATTGATAATCTTTTGAGAGCTCCATAGGCACTTATTAAAAAGTATCAGTGTTCCCTAAACTGAAATGTTTAGTACTTTTAGTATGTTATTCTTCAAAACCAAAACCATGCTTAACCCTTCTTACTATTAAATGAATGAAATAAACCCTTATTTTATTAATTTAAATGTGGAAACAGAGCTTAAACATGGGAGTTCTAATAAAATCAAAGAAACAATAAGAATAGCAATTTTGTATCATTAGGTCAGGACTTCTAAAGTTCTGTTAGAAAAGACATTTACATCTATAAGACAGAAATTCTTCCATTTTTGTAATATATGTCTCTTATAGTGTAATTACTATTTTAGCTTTATTTGCTGCAGAAATTATCTTAAACTTACACAATCAGATCTGTCTTTTTATAATCTTCAGTAGTAATAGAAGAATCTCTAGTAATTCTAGAATCTCACTAAATCAGATTTTTCAGGGTGTTTTGTAAAGTCAGAGTTCTGGATGCAATTGGGATATGTAGTAAAGTGAAGAAAGATGGCACACCATATGTGAACATTTCTAATTAAAATACTAAATAAGACAACATTAAGGAATGTAGAAATGGATAATAAAACTTTTCTGCCTTATACTAGCACGCTTTCAGTTTCTGCTGATGTCAAATCCTGGATAACTAAGTGAAAAATTGCCTATAGAGTATAAAGTCCATATTTATTTCTATATTATGAAGTAATAAAAAATCATCAAAAAATTTGAATAATCTAAAAATGGCATAAAGGAATTTTAGTTTGTATTCTTCTTTTCCTCACTATTCACTAACTACCTACAGAGAAAACAAACTACTTACTATTCAGAGAATGCAATTTGTAAATGTGGTCAATTCAAGGTCCTTCTGCTGGGAAGTGATTGGTGTCACAAAGCATGACTGACTCATAGACTTTCCACTGTGATTTGTCCAAAAGGTGTGAAGCCCCCTCCTACCACACATCACTGGGCTGTGCCTCACTGAGCGTTTGATGGAGACTCAAAGTAAGAATCGTGACGCTTCTTCAGAGCCCTGGAAAGAAAAAAGAGAGGCAAGGGAGGATAAATATTTTCTGGAGGAAAAGAGGGGAAAGAGAAGTTGTGTGCTCCAACCTCAGCAAACTTTATGTTAAAGGACGAATAGAAAAGAGAAGTAAATAAAGTTTTTGCACCACCTGCTATGCTCTGCTTGTATTAGTAATCAACTAACAAAGTTTCTTTGTTCCCCAGCATGTATTTTACCTTACTGCTTTCATTTCTATTATTTTCCTCCTGCTTGGAATACACTTCTTCTGATACATCTGCATCCCTTAATCCCTATGTCATCTCAGAATGTCATGTCTATTACACTTCAAGCAATCCTCTTACAGTGAGTTATTTTTTCTCAGTAAGACTTATATCACGGTATGTGTGTAATACATATCTTGTACAGTATTCAATGTACTTAAATACCTGCATCTTCCCCAACTGAAAGTCCTGCATGAAGATCCAGTGAGAGGATGGATCCAGGTCAAACTAGCTGACTGTTGTCCTTGAAACAACACATAATGGTGTATTACTGTACATCTATTCCCAATTTTATGTCCTGCAATGTCATGCTGGTTAGCTTGAGATCAGGCATGTTAATGTATTTATGCTATGGAAATTGAGAAGTGCTACAAAGCAGGGCTTTCCTTTCCCCCAGAGAGTTGATTATTAATCATTTGCAACATTTTGTTGATAAGGAAAAAGTCTCTATTGATTACTGTACTCTTGGTTTCCAGCACAGTGGCTACTATGTTCTCATGCTCAGTAAGTATTTCTAGAGTGAATGTGCAACAAATTGAAGAGTAACAATTATTTTCAACTGCAACTATTATCTTTTTCTGTTTCTAGCAATCTTGTTTGGTAAGTTCAGTGATTCTTAACTTTTACTTAATACAAAAAGCAGATATAAAACAACTTATATTTCAAAAATATTTTCCTTGATTTGATAAATATTTTAATATTATGTCAATATAGAGGATTATTTTGGATTGGTGCACATTCAAAGTGGTACTGAATTTATTACTTGCACTGGATTATTGGAATTATTGTTTTATAGGGTAACTGGGTGAGAGACAAATCATCTCTCTGGCCTGATAGACTGGCAGGTGTATTGTAAGAGCATTGGCTCAGTGAATTGAGTGCTTGAGTCTAAGTTCTAGCACTACTACTAACCAGTTCTGTGAACTGAAACAAATCATCACATTCTTCTGAGCCTCATTTACCTAATTTCACAAATGATAGGATTAAAGTAGACAATACTTTAGCTTATTCCACTTTTAAGGTCGTGTATTTAATCTTCCTTTTTGGAATACTTGTTATCATTTAGAAATAAAGCTATATCTAAAACTATTATGTCATATACAAATCTTTTTGCCATTTATTAATTTTTCCTTTCTAATTGCATATATAAATATCTCATCTCTGTGAGATATATATGCCACTCATTCCAATTATACATAGTAAAACTTTAATATCTTTTTTTTAGGTAAGTGCTGCTATGTAGTTTAGGCTTGCTTTGAATTCACTATGTAGCCCAGACTGACCTCAGACTCACAGTGATACTCCTGCCTCAGCCTCCTGAGTGTTAGGGTTACATGCATGCACCATCATGTTTAACTAAAACTCTAATATCTTAATGTTACTTAGTCTTTTCATTTTCTCTTTTTCTTACAGACTGTGAAACCTCTTTTCCCCTTGCACTTTGGAGTATTTATCTTCAAATCTCTTCTTAATCTATTTTCTTTCAAATTTGCTTGTAGGACTCATGATATGACTCTGTTAAGTATCATTCCCCCTTAATTAAAACAATACTTTGTTTACGTTTGTTGTCTCTTATATGCCCTTTTAGTATGCTCTTTTCAAAGCAAGTATAGTAGATGGCAAAATGTCCAAGCTTGCCATTTTGTACTGTGTTATAAAATTATCCTATTTCACGGCAAACCTAGACTTCTCAGTGTTCCTTCACTATTGTCTCTCAGGTATAAAAAGCAGAACAAAGCATTTCTCTGATAGGAAGCTTTTTCAACATTTTAGTTAATATTTCATTTGGAATACAGCACAACTTATTTTCCTTTTGAAGAGAATCTTAGAGATCAGTTTAAATTTTGATGCTTTAAATTTACTTAGAAATATCTACCATTGTTTATGCATTCTATAGAGAGCAAGATAGTTCTGCTTAAACATTTTTAACTTTAACTGCGCTTGGTATGAGGAAATGATTTGTTTTCTTTTCTTTTCTCCATTGGTCTCATTTTTTGTGTACGTATCTTTCATCAGCCCTCACTGGGTTGGCCACTTAGCCATCGCTCTCTAGTTTGCACAGTTCCTTTGCTTTCTGTTATAGGTTTGAAAATGTTTGTGTTATATTCTGAAATAGGAAAACTTTATAAACTGGGCATGGTGGTACACACCTCTAGTTCCAGCACTTACAGGAGACTGAGGCAGGAGCACTGCAGAGCAGCGTGGTGTAGATCAGTGTGAAGGTCTTGGATTCAATGCCCATTATTAAATAATACAGGAACAAGTTTATTTCTTTATCAAACTGACAAATTATGCTATCTATATATCTAGAACTGCTATAAACCTATCAAAATTATTAACATTTATTTTTAAAGTAAAACTCTGAGGTAAGAACTCTTATTCACTATCTTTTAGATAAAAGAAATTAGCAGGAGGATAAGTGAAGTAATTAGATCAAAGTCAAGTCAGTGCAGTAATGCCAGAATTGAGACTTGATTTTAGGTTCTTTGGTTCCAGAGACCAGGTTTTTAGCTACTGTTCTGTGCTGCTTTTTAAAAGACTTTCTTCCCTGAAATAAAATTTAAAATTCTGAGAAAAAATCTAAGAGAAGTTGATCTCACAGAAGCAGAAAGTAAAATAGTGGATATCAAATACTGGGGAAGGCAGAGAGGAGACAGAGATGTGGAGATGGTGGTCAGTGTGTACCACTACAGTTAAATTTATTCATTATGTCATCTATTGTTAATAAATACAGGCACATGGGAAGAAGGAAACCATTTTTAAAAATATCACCTAGCAAGAAGATTAAGATTTTTGAAGGATATGCATATGTATTTAAATTAACACATTCATTTAATAGGTAAACACAATATCTTATTGGTATTAGAAAGTAGTTATATGATTTATGCATGAAAGTACAAGATACATGAACTGTTTACCAAAGAAATCACAGTTATATAATAATTTTTTTCAAAATAGTTCAATCTCTTTTCATTAGTATTAAGATCACTGCATAATAATTCATAGCTAGAAGTTCTGGGAAATGATAAAATCAATTTATTTAAATATAATAATCTTTATTATAAATCTTGATCTAAAACTAAATATATTTTTTCTAAGTTAAGAACTGATTTAAAGAAACAGGATTGTTGATTTTGGTCAAAGTCATTCCACTTCCATATATCAGGGCACCATTATTAAAGCAAAGAAATTTTGTAATAAGTGGTTCTATTTAAGAATGAAGTAGATCAGAAGCACTGGCAAAGATTTTGGTATTTCTTGATATAAACAGAGAAGTAGTTTGTTCATAATTTGTTGTTTCTCACATATCAAAACAATATGACCCTTCTCTGAGTGGTGGACAATCAGCCCTCCAATCAGCTATCATTAAACACAGAGAAACAGATCGGTAACAAAAAGTACATGTTACTAAATACTAACTGGAAAAAATTAAAAGAAATTTACTAGATTACTATTAACATTCTAGAACTGGTTGGAGAACCTATGGCATACATACTGCAGCAGACTGTTAGAATCACTGAAAGTTCTGTTATTGTGGTTTTTCTTCTAATGTGAGTTGTTTGACCTACATGAAAACCACAATATTGAGACTTAGCTGTAGTGTTCATGCATGGTGATAAATAAGTGAGTTTTGTGTTGCATTTTGGGTACTGAGTCTCTAAAGATTCACCATCATTCTTCCAGAACATCAAAGGCTAAAAACATGCTCAGCACTACACAGGAATATCAAGTCTCAGAGAACAATAAATAAAGATTAATCTCAATATATAGCAAAGCTCCACGTCTCTTAGTTTCCTGTTGCTTTCTGTACACTTTTTTTAAAATAGTGTGAATTTCATTATCATTGCTTATCTAGGTTTCCAGAAGTTTCAGCAGAGGAAAAAGCATGTTTTATTCACCCTTATAATGGATAAACTAGCAGAGGAGTTGATATGAAGTCAATCAGCAAAAGTTATTTGATTGTTACATAAGTAAATAAGTGTATTAATTAACTATTTAATTAATTTTTGGTCTTTTTGAGACAGGGTCTCACTATGCAGTTCAGGCTGGACTTGAGCTCACTTTGTAGCCCAGGCTGGTATCAAACTCACAATGATCCTCTTGCGTCAGCCTCATGAGTGCTGGGATTACAGGCATGTGCCACCACGCCCGGCTAATAAGTGCATTTATATTTGCTGAGGAATAAGCAAATTTCTCAAACTCATATACCGAACAGGTGATGGAATTAGGGTTTACAAGTTTTGAAACAGAATTATTTTGTCTTTGTCTCTATCACACTGTGCCAATAATCACATTTATTCTTGGACAAGTTACTCTCCCTCTTTGAGATTTTTACTTGTTAAGTGTAAAATTGTGGTAAACTACAATTTTAAATTCTAAATTCTAAATTCTCTTCTAGTTTATCATTATAACATTTATTTTGTTCTCAGATATCTTTTACAATACGATAGGGAAAATTGTCCTGGGCGCCCATGTAAGGGTTTAATCAAATTAAAGTATATACCGTTATGTAAAAGAATTAAAACAATGATAAAAATACTAAAAAATGTTATTACACATGAGTCATGTTACCAGTTTTTGGGGAAAAATCTCAGATCTGGGGTGCTCCACAATGTCAGTCAAGGACACCAGCAATATAAAGACAAGGAAAGAAATTTTATCAGTAGGGCCACTTTGGGAAGTGCAGAGCTGTTCAGGATCTTCTTTGAGGGGATGACAGAGGCTTTTCAATCTTATAGAAAAGGTAAACAAAGGCAAGGATTGGGGGTTTGCTTAGTTAGGGGATTTGAATAGCTGCATGTAGGTAATCCTGGTTCTGTGAGGTCCTGGGAGAGTCATCATCACTTGGGAGGCTAGTCTGTTTTCATGGTGAAATGACGGCTCCTGCTTTGTGGGGCAGTCTCAGTTCCCTCATGGAGTATAGTTCTTAGTCGGGGAATGACTTCATCATGGGGAGTCTGCAGGCATTGTTTTCCCTGGAATCTGAGGTGGGTGCTGGTTTAGCACAACGGCTTGGCATTTCTAGGCATTGTCCCCGGGACTTCTGGAACTGGACATCACCAAATGTGACAACGAGATGTCCCTGGAAATCCTGAAAATTGCTGTTATCTTGGTGTTCCCTGTCTTGAAGAGGGATGAGATAACCTACTTAAATTTAGGGCTAATAAATCTGTGGCATGAATCCTCTCTAAGTTATTAAAATGCCTCTATGTAGAGATGAGCAGGGTTCCCCCCAAAGTTTTAAGGCATTAAGGGAAATGTAAAACAAAAGTATAGATGCCTAAATTTACCCTGCTTTTAGTTATCTGTTGCACATCTACAGGTTTAGCCTCTAAATCTCTGTACACCTCTACATGCGCAAGTCTATACTGGATATTTTGGAATATGTAAGATTATTTCTTTTCCCAATGCAGCAGAAGTCTGTGTAATGAAACTGGCACACACAAACTTATTATATATTTACATAATACAGAGCTTAATGTGAGGAAATATTTCAGAGAGATTTGAGTTTGTTGTCTATCACCTATCAGTAGCAAATTCTCTGAACAAGAACATGAAGGAAGAATTTTAAAAGACTGCCTTCAGGAGATTAGAAGAATCTGATGAAAAAATAAGACATTCTAAGTTTCTGAGGGAAAATTTGTTTTTCCTTCTTAGATGGTATAATCTAAGAAACATTTTGAACTATGGATAAAATATAGTTAAAGTAATATTGAAATCACAAAAGTATAAAACCTATATTTTTTAGACTGTAGACCTAAGATTACTTAAAGCAGTTACTTTAAAATAGTATTAATCAATTGAATTCAGCTATAAGGGGAAAAAAGTCTTCAAGGTGTGTGTAAGATTGATGTTTGAAAAAAAATGTTAGTAGCTGAGAAAATTACGAACATTGCATTATACATTATCACAAGGTTTAATAAAAGGAAGACATCTTGTTTGGCCTCTTTTGATGTGGAAAAACTGTGATTCTCTTTGATGCAGATTTTTCTTTTCAAAACGATGTTACCTGGTGATATTCTTAAACTCCTTTTTCCTCTCCTCATATGAAATGTTGCTTTACGTGTTAAAACTAAACCCATAATATTCTAACGCACTTTTGGCTTCCAGGTTGTGAATGTAAACTGTAGTTTTTGATACAGTAAATTAATGACTAAAGAAAGAGCATCCCAAATTTTTGAAGATTTGGTCTTGAAGAGATCCTTAGTTTGGAAATGTCCATTGAAAACTCTATTTTTAATATTATTACTTCAATTGTTATTATTCCAAAGAAATTCAAGAAGCTTAGAGAAATCACTGAGAGGTCACTAAATCACTAAGTTGGATAACTACATTTAAAATGCTGGCGAAAGTTATTACAAATAGGTAGAAGCTGTAAGAAGACATAAGTTGTTTTTGAGTTTCACTAGTTTAAATATCATGCAGATTCCAGGCATTTTCACTAACTTGGAATGGGTTGGGTTTCAGGCATTTATTTAGGTGAGAATTTGGCATGGATGGTTCAGAAATTTAGGCAATAAGAGAGCAGTTATTCTTTCACATAGAGAAGAATATATTTGCAACATTTCAGCCAAACTCAAATTCCTTTCAAATCACACTCACATTGCCTTCTATCCATTTGAGACAGACAGATGTCGGGGGCACTCGGGATCTCTACCTCCTGGTGCTCATAAGTGTATCTAATCTCCTCTTGCCAGTGTGGGTAGAAGCTATGGTTTACCGCTGACCAACAGAATACGAGGAAGGCGCTGGGAACTCGCCTCCATGATCAGGCGGTGTTATGAAAGCCCCACGTTGCAGGCAACTCACTTCACAGACGCTGGCGTGTTGGGAGGATCACAAGGCAAGGAGCAGAATATCACCTCCAGGCGGCAGCTAGTGAGCAGTGCAGGCTCACAGTTGGAGGAAAGAAATCCTGCCAACACCCTGAATGATCTTGGGAGCTGATCTTTCTCTGTTCAAGCCTCCAGGTAAAGCACAGCCCAGGAAGCAACTTATCTGTAGCCTTGAAAGACGCCAAACAGAGAACTCGGCAATCTTATGCTTCACTCCTGACCCATAGCACTGACATCATCAGTGAACGCTGCTTTAATTCTTTAAATTTGTGATTATTTGTCACATAATAATAATGTTAATGCACACTCTCATGAGGTTTAAGGAGCTTTTCTGAACAAAGACTGGGTCGCAATTATTTTAAAATATTTTATTTAATTGTACCCAGTAAATTCTCAGTATAAAGAAGCAATGCTCTGGATATCCTTTGAGAACTTGTTGCAAAATGACCATCTCATCCTCATGAATAGACAATGAGGCTGGATGGGGTTTTAACACCACGCAATTCCCTCAAGTGCTTTTTTATCACATCAGATTTCTATATTTTTGCTATCAGAGGCAATGTACTGCTCCAGGGGTTTGAGATCACATTTAAACAGAGAGAGATGAGAGAGAATAAAAATAAGGAATGAACTTTGGCCAGTGAGATTACCTCAGTGTAAAAAATGTATGAAATTTGTAAAAAGTTATGTGGTCTAAACTGGATCAACTGCCTATGTGGATGGAAGCAAAGTTAATATTCATTCTGGTTGTCATTAAGGTAAAAAATGCATTTCTCACTAATTAGGGATCATATTGCAATGGTAATAACCACATGCAATATATTAGAAATAAGTGACTTTGTTTAGGAGTAGAGATGTTACAGATTTTATTCTTCAGTGAAAGCAAATTTTGCTATGCACAATGCTAAGAAGGAGGAATCAGATTGCTCTAAAACTAACGATAAATATTCATGAAAATAATCTAGGTAGATAAGAAAATAACCAGTTTGTGCATGTAAGCTTTTATCCCCTAACTTTAGAGGGAATTATTTTATTGATGTGTCTAGAATTTTTAAAAAAATCTTGACGCAGAGTTGAACAAAGAAAATGTGAATTTGTTGAGTATTAGAATTGAAGATAGGACTGAATCGCCTCTAAGCTCTGACAATAATCCTGACCCTCTAACAACACGTCCCTTTTTGGGATTCCTGGTGTTCTGTCAACAGCTTATTTCTAGTTCAGTTTTTGACAAACATAAAATATTTAAATTACTACTATTTGATCCCCCAGTTGAATTTTTTCCCTTTTCAACTTGCAAGTTTTGTGGCTAAAGTTTCTTAAACTCCATTTACAAATTCAGATGATGACTCCTGATGTATGAGAACTGGGATATGGAAAACAAAACAGAACATACAGAAACAAGAAAAAGAAAGAATAACCCCAAGTAATGTTTTTCTTCTCTAAGGTGCAGTGATTTATTTTACTGCTACTTTTTCTGGACCTTGTTCCCTAATTCTATCTTCAGGCTGTTTCAGGTGGAATATTGAATGCACTTACTAAGTATGAATACTGGGAAGTGTCCTAACTTCTCTAAGGACTATTTTTATTTTCTTCAAATGCATATTAGGTTTGTTACTTCACAGCAATGCTGTCACAATTACATAAACCATGAGCTAGCACACTGTACATGATCAAGAAACATAGTGGCAATATTTTTTTTTAAACTAGGTTCTCTCATCACCAGTTTTTGGGGCCAAATCCTTTTTATCTTTTTTCTGTTTTTTCTCACAGTGCTGGAGATAGAACCCAGGGTCTTGTGCTTGTTGAGTGCATACTCAATCACTGAGTCATATCTCCATTCTTTTAGCGTCAAGTCTAGTTTTCAGAATTAACTCTTTCTGTGTTGGTTGTATGATAGGTAGTAAGCCCTGCCCCCTAATACTTCTCTAATGTTTCTTTCTTCCCTTGATTTCCTAAGCTTATAATCAGTCCTAATTCTTTTCCGTAGATCTAGGATGATGTTTAGTTTGAGGAGTTCTCTGCCATTCTCAGTATGCATATATTACATTACTCCCAATTTTGTCCCTTACTGATATAGTATAATGATCACCTTATGGGGCTGGGGGGTCAAACATCTTCAGTTTTAACATTGTTTGCCCCACTGATAAATTGCATGTTTTTACATGGATGATTCCCAGTTCTGGTTCTGTAATAAATAACTCATGGGGTTTGAAAAATTTAAATTTTAGGAACTGTTAACCCTCAAATTCAGATTATCATCTCTGGAGTCTGTCAAAGTTTGTGAGTTTTATTTTATTTTATTTCATTTTATGTTACATATATCTGTGGGAGATACTGAGTCATTGTCAGGATTTAAAACTAATTCCTAATTCACTTGAAACTTACCCTACAAACTTTAATTAAAATCCTAAGGTAGCCACTGAGTGTACAACATTCAATATCACAGACTCCCTGCTTTCTTCTCACCTAGAAATGTAAAAAGTTGTGGCTATATTTACTTTTTAGTAACATGTTTGTTTTATAGTCTATGTTTAAATAATATTCACCAGAGAATTATAGGCATTGTTTTGAGTATCTCTAAAATTATTCAGTTATACTAAGAAATGCTTCAGATGTAAGAGTTCTAAAATAATGAAAACATGACAGCAATAAAATAAAACTAATGCAAATACTGTAGCAATATCTTTTGAGATTCATGATATATATTGGTACTTAGAAATTCTGAATTAAGTAAACTTCTTTACTATATTTAAAGTTTCTGGTTCCAGGACACTTTCTTTTATTAATATCTACAGGATATGTTTTTAACAGAATCATATATTTAAGAAATACTGATTTAACTCATTGTTAAGGTATGTTGCAACCTTATATGTCTCTGATTCTAAGCCTATAAGAAAGACTACTGTGCTGAAAAAGCCAACTGTAAAAATACTTGTCTCCCCCAGACTGTCTGAAGAGAAATGCCTTTGACAAATGAACATGAAATGATTAAGTAGATATTATACTGCATGACCATAAACCTTATGAGTGAATTGACTGGACACAAATACACCTCTGACTCAATAGTTTATCCTTCTGATATTAGTCAGTTCACATCATAAAGCAATTTGAATTAAGAAATTTCAAGCAAATGAGGTATTTATTGATGAAGTTTCAATTCTTTATACAACATGAAGTTGTATAAAGTGATGCAAAGTAGACATGTTTCTCGTTAAAACATTGTAGTTGACTATGTGTTCACGGAGCATGTATTGTCCAAGATACTAGACTCTTCAAATCCGTAATATGTACATCCATCAGCTTCTCTCACTTTTATCAGATTTAAGATGCTGAAGTGCATCTGTGTTTATATCTCTGAAAGGGAGAATATCTGAGGTAGCTGAGATGCAACACGTAGTCTTTAGAAATAGCAGAAGGAGCAGCAAAGCATCAGTAATTGGCCTGGCATTGTGGCCACTCACTGGAACTCCAAAAGAAAGGAAAAGGCAATTTCTATCGACAAGAAACTAAAATGAGATGAGTTCAACCTTGCACAAATGATATATTGACCAGTTTTGCTCTGCAGCCAATTGGTAAGATCAAGAGTAGACATCCACTTTATCAGAGAAAGACAACCTCTGCAGATGGTGCGGTACATGCAGAGAGAGAGCGTGGTTCTTACTCCTGACACCTGGTTCCTGCCCATCTCTCATACGTATTCTGGGGAATACTGAACACTAGTGCCAGTCTGGGGTGGGGGGCTGGGAGCACCACCAAGGACAAGAAGGAGAAGGAATGTCAAACATAGTCACCTGTTCATTTAAAATAATGAATCTTGCTTGAACTCCATTCCTCCTTTTATATTAGTACAATCTGCACGTCGATTTTATGCTTTGTTCCTGGCAGTGGCAGCTTGCAGTCCATAACTTTGTGAAGGAAGCTGAACTACACAAATTCCAAGTACCCATTTCTTTAAAGTGATCATTTAACTCAACCAAACAGGTCACAGATAGCAATTGTTGGATTGTGTTTTCTTTTCCATAATGCTTAACTCCCTTTTGGGCTTTGAGTTTCTCTCTCTCTTTTCTTTTCTTTCTTTCTTTCTTTCTTTCTTTCTTTCTTTCTTTCTTGCTTGCTTGCTTGCTTGCTTGCTTTCTTGCTTTCTTGCTTTCCTTCTTTCTTTTTGTGAATGAATAGTTGTTATAATTTCAAATGAATTTATTCAATCACACAGTTGTTAACTCTTAACAGCATCCTATCTAGAAATAAAGGGCGCCATTGAAAGGATACTTCCTCTTCCTCAACCACAGGTCACTCAGTGTTCAAAAAGATGTTTTGAAATGCTGCTACTTCTTGGGGCTCATTTTTATATTTTCATTTATTCTGACTATGAGCAAAGAAGGCATTATTTAAGGTACTCATTTAAGAAATGCCAGAAAAGAAACACTTCTTATACCTTTATTTTCAACTGTCATTGTTTATGTGCTGGGGAAGAAAATCTGAAAGCAGAGCATCTGAGTCCAAAGAGACCATTGTACATCAGATGGTTAAAGCTATTACACCTATAAGAAGAACTTCAGTCAGAAGCAAACTTGCAAGTATATCTTTTCTCATTCTCAATTATAAAAGTCTTTCCGATTTTCCTGCTTTGAAGATTATCTTTCACGTTGGTTTTACATGAGAAAAATTAGCACAGACCTGTGCAATTTCCCTTGTAATATTATGAGACAAATTGAAGTTCTTTAAACTGTGTATATACTGACTCATCTATCACTATATATTGTTTCAATATATCCAGATTCTGTAAGAGGAAGTTTCATATACCGGGTTTTATTTTAGCTCAAAAAATGGTAATAAAATCCATTGGTTCAGATTAACCACTGATAAATGCAGGGTTAAGAAAATCAGACACTGTTTTTTCCCTTCTTCAATGAAGTTGTATCTATACAGGTTGGTTTCCAGGCAATAAGTTTTCTATCTAGTATTCTTGTAAATCTAGTGCAGTCATTGAAAATCTGAGTTTAGTGGTCAAAAAGCTTGAGTTCAGATCCTGATTTTGTCACTTCTAGGATTTGTACTGTATTTGTGCTCAGGTAATCTTGCTTGTCAAATTGACTGAATGAAATGATTCCTGGAATAGTTTGGATTGTAGGGCACTACCTCATAAATCAGTACATCACTGAATGGGCTATTATGATACACAGCTCTGTTGGAGGAAATAGGTTATGGGGGTATGAACTTGGGGACTGTATCGAATTTCTGGCCCTTTTCTCTAGAGTTGTTTCCCTGCTGTCTTCTTGGTTGCCATGGGTTGAGCAACTTCCTTCCATCATGCTTTTGCATCATGGTATTTTTGCCTTGCAAACCACTGAAACCTATGAAATCATGAGCCAAAATAAATCCTCTTCCTGAAAGTCGTGGATGTCCTGTATTTTGTCTCAGGAAGAGAAAGCTCACCAATGCAAAGGGCAAGCTACTTTACTATTCTATTCCCCATATGTGTACTGGCAAAATATATTTAAAATATTTAAATTTGATATATTTAAAATATAACTATTAGCATATAATACTTAATAGAATTTCTGTAGGCATGAAATTAGATAAGGCCTGATAAGGCCTGGTAAGAATTTTATAATTTTATTATTCTTAACCACATTAGAATGAAATCAAATGAAAAAAAAACCTTCTGATCAAAACATAGAAGAACAGTAATTTCAAAATATTTTCTGTCAGTTGAGCAGAATTATTGAACTGGAATTTTGCCTGCTTAAAATATTATTGTGTTATCCATTCAGCAAAGATTTATAGCCCATCAACCTTGTGCTAACCTCTCCTGAGATGCTTCAGAGAGTGAAGAGGCCTAAATTCCTGCCCTCGTGGCTTTTGTAGTGAAGTTTACAGACTTTAGATAGCAATCCTTTACCCTTTGAATGCGTTTTTCTCTCATTAAGCCTAAGAAGACACACTTTTAATTACTTTGAGATGCTTTACAATTGCAAGAAAAAAAGATTGGTCAGAGTTTCTCTTTAATATGAGACTTGGGAATATAAATCTATCTCATTTGTATGTTTCATAATTCTCTATTTTCTACTGTAGAACCAGTCATATAAAGGGTTTTTTTTTTTTTTATGTGATACAGTTTACCTCTACATATATCTAAAGGACATAAAACAGTAATGGTAATTTTTCTACCTTAAGGCTTTAAAACTCACAGAGTAACCTTTAGCCAGGTTTAGTCTTTACCCACAGTATCAGTTAACTTTAGTTGTCAATTTGACTAGGTTAAGAGACTCCTGGAGAGGTGACTGAATCACAGGGGCACAACCCTCACTGGAGAATCTACAAGTTCTCATAGTTCAGTGTGCTGTCAGCAGAGGGGGACCAGCTGGAGAAGGTAGACCACTGGGACTTGCCTTTGAGAGGTATGTCTCTCACTGGCACCTTTTCCTGTATTCTGCTTCTTAGTTATTGTAAAGTTAGCAGCTTTGTTGCAAAAACCAACCACGGATTGAAACCTCAAAAACCATGAGCCAAATAAACCATTATTTTATCTACACTGGGATATTGTAGGCCATTCACTGATAATTGTGTCTTAAATCTGTGTAATTTGTAATATGACAAAATACTTGCATGAAATATGATGAAATACTTACTTTAGTATTTTAATATTAAATAAAATGAAATATGTTTAATCTCTACTCCATTTATTGTCACTTGCTCTCCACTTATTCTTGGATATTGGCTGGATTTTATTAGATTACCATCTTCTACTGGATTATCGCCTTCCAGTGATTGCCATCTGAAATGTTAGTGATGCAATCATTCTTTTGTTGAAGGATCCTTAAGTTACCATGCCATGGACTCTCAGAGCTCCTTACTTAGGCAAAAATTTCAGATGTTAAACATATGAATACTAAGGGCTTTTCTCTGTTTTTGATTAACTAATGAGAGGAAATTAGTTCAATTCATAGTGTTTGACTTCTATATTTGCATGCATCCCTTTAAACTTTTAAATCACTATAGGTGGTTCATTTTTAAAGATGAATAAATTTTGAATAAGATAGAAAAAAAAACTTTAAGATAATAGCCTTACATAAATAGGGAAGACTGGTAGTGATATTTCAGTGTTTTAAACCTGAATTTAGGCATTATTAACTGAAAATATTTTAAGCACTATTTTTGCATAGTAATTTTTGTAAAAGGTTACTACTTTGCTTGAGCAATCTAGATTCAACCTTTATCCAAATTTCTTTCACTGTATGATCCTAATAGTTACTTTGGAGGGCATATTTTTAATGATTTGCTACAATTTTAACCAGCTCAGAAACATTTAATGGAATACGAATTTTCAACCTGGATCTTAACTTGGTATCAACCCAGCTTGTGTTTTAGTAAACATTTATGCACAATGTAAAGCTTTAGTAAATCATTAAAGTATAATGTATGTAAAAGGATAGATCTAAATACTTTATGAAGTTACTTAAC
>RJWM01032712.1:0-21241 GCA_004363535.1 Dasyprocta punctata | reverse complement strand
GAACTCACAACCTCGCGCCTGCCAGGCAGGCACTTGTGCCACTGGGCTAAATCCCTGGCCCTAGTTTTTGAGACAAGGTCTCACTCTGCAGTTCAGGCTGGCCTTGAACTCACTTTGTGGCCCATGCTGGTCTTGAAGTCACAATGATCCTCCTGCCTCAGCCGCCTGCAATCTTGTTTTAATTATACACAAACAAACCCCATTATGAAGTCTGTATTTACAAAACATATCTTTAAAAAATAATTATATGTGGCCCACAGGAGAAAATAAGGTGAGCAATAACTGAGCAATAGCATAATAAAGGGGACTTTATAGATAATCTAATCCATATATTCTCAAATTTGTGACTAACTTTAGATAGTACCCTTTAAAAAAAGTTATTAGCCATTGATAGGATAGTATTAGTCTCCATGGTCAACTTTAAATTTACTCAAAAGCCACCAGCCAACTCCCCAAGTGTCTATCATTTTTAAGTAAACAGAGATTTAAGAATGCTGCAACAATAGCTTACCAAAGAAGAGAGAAACAATGACAGTTTTATTCCTGCTACGTTATCCTAAGAACCCAAATTTAATTGGAAAGTAAGTCAGTTCCCTTCTAAACTATTTTAGGAATCAAGGCAAAGTAATATAATCTGTATTATCTCCACTGTTACCATATAATCTTCAAGTAAACATAACTCACTTGTCACTGGAGTAAAACAATATATTGTTGTTCAGTGGCAGGATTGTTTAGGGTAGGATTTAATAAGCATAAAGTTAGATAACTGAAGTTTCTGTTGCTATCTGGCCATCGAATAGATTTGAAATGATGATTCGCCATAGTCAATTCCTTTTTTCCTGCAATGAACATCTTTGTTAAATCAGCAGGGTGTACAAGTCTCTACTACCCATTACTGGATTGCCTCAAAATTCAACACTACTTCCCTCCATTGTGGAAACTGGTTTACACTGATACTTTGGACCTGTCCTAGGAATCATTATGTCCATATCTGTGTGCTGTATTTATGTACTCTCAAACTTTTGGGCTCAAATTGCTTTCAGAGACAATTTTGATTGGCATATGAAAAATAATGGATTACTTTTCTTTTCCTGAAATTCAGGAACACTTTCTTAGTTTTCTCAGGTATTTACCATAGAGTAATCCCCAGGGTCTCCTGTCCAGCCACTTGTCATCCTCTTAAAATTTGCCTAAATATGAACAAACCCTTAGAAGCAAAGTGAAGTGAGATAAATCCATCTCTGACAACCATTTCTGCCCTTGGACTCACAGTATTGTCAAGTAAGGCAAAGGAAAGACTGATACCAAATGGGCTAAGAAAATTTCACAGTTTCCAAATTTGGAAATTCATCCCAAGGAAGAAGTCCAAAAAATGATTTTTGCATTATGAAAAAATGTACCAAAAGGGACAAGAGTATGTAATATGTGGCCAGAAATACAGGACACAGGTATGTTTTAGAGTGTAGTCCTCTTATTTTGCCAATATAAGAAATTTTGTGCATAAAGTAATGCAATTGAGGCACCAAAGTACATGCGACAGTCATTCTGTAGCCAAATATGATTAATATAACCATAAACTATGGAATTTAATTAATTATTCAATAAATAGCTAGGTTCTATTTACTTGATAGAGCTCATATTCTACTGGTGGGAGAGAACCAAAATATCTCATTCTACTCCAAGATATTTGGTGCATTAATAGATACACACCACTACTTATCGTACACTCCAAAGATACAGCTTTTAGAAAATTCTGAAAATAGTGCCTTATTAAGGGGAAAACAGTCAATAAAGACCTTTTGCTTTGTTGAAGTGTAACAATATTAGATTACAGCAGAGTTTAAAATATAAGTAAAACATTAGAGGTTAACTGGTACTAATCATTGACTGCTCACTTTATAAGCATATGATGAAAACTACTGCTTAAAAATACATATCAGAATCATTAAAAATGAAAAGAAAGTATGCTGCATTTTATCCTGTTCTTACTTTCCTAGAATAAAATTTAGTGTGCATGAACTTTTTTGGGGCTGTAAGTATGAAGACTTGAAATTCACATAGAGTACAGTAAAGGAGTTTTTAAAACTAATGAGTTCTTTGTACACCATGCTTTATTCCAACATTGCCAGGTTTCCTTGTGTTTTGCTACAAAAATATAAAATAAGCTTTATAGAAGAACAATAAGAAACAATTTATGTGATTTAAGTAGTCATTCAAAATAACCTTGACTTTGTAGAGAAATGTCATGCCAGCCTCAGAATCGTATTTTTGCTTGATTATCAGATTAACATGAGTTTGCCTCACTCACACGCTCCCTTCATTAAAACTTGGTAACTCTTTACAGATTTATGAACTCCTAAGAGATGACAAAGATTCTCTACCTTGTAGGGAGTTATAGGAAATAATACATTTCATGGTCACAATGCTCTTTATGAAAATAAATATTATCTCAGCTCACTTTACAGACTCTGAATATGCTTCTTATTCTTTTAAGTATCCCATATCAGATGAAATTCCTCTTTTTCAGCTCCCATAACTTTTGTGCACAGTATTTCCGACATCTGGAGAAAATCTCTGGACAGGGAATTGGAATAGGTTGGGTCCATCGACTAGTCAAAAGTGCCACCTACTGGCCAGTCTTTGAATCTACTCGCGTTCATCCAAGCATTGGTTTGCAATAGAAAGACCCCCTTCTTTGCAGGGTATAGACCACTTCCAGCAACCAGACTTAGAGCAAATACTCTTTCAGCAAAAATTCATCCTCTTTAGGGTGAGCCAAAAATATCAAAGGACACAAACCTGCCAATAAAATCATCCCTTTTCCCAGCATCTTTGTCCCATGCAGTGATATCAATGATTCCTCCTCTTTCTTCATAGAGATGAAAATCAAATTGTTCCCTCCATTGAGGATTCAAAGTCTTGGGCATAATCTGGAAAACAAAAAAGTCACTGTTGTCTTATTAACTGCAGCCTTTTGAAAAATTAATATGAGATACTAAGTTAAACTTTAGGTAGCCTCCAAAAAAGTCATATAGTGTGCTATTTGAGTTAAAGTTTCCAGAGAAGTGAAAATGAATCATTAGATTCCCAATAACTCCACTCCTGAATACAGCATAAAGGATCCCCCCAAATTAAAAGTCACTCCTTGATTATCTTACATAGCAGATGAGAAATAGGAAGTGTATATAGAAATAAATGGTCTATAAATAAAATATCTCACTCAGGTATTAGCATTTATTCTACATAATCATTGATAGATAAAGGCATAACTCATACTCATCTTATAAGAGAACAGAGGCAGGATTTTCAGGGCTTCTTTTATTTTTCCTTACTTACGCATTAGAATCTTTAACTGAATACATGAAAGACAGACAATGAAATTTTGTGGGAGCAGGAAAGAAAAGCAAGTAGCTTTGGAGTGGTCAGGCAAAATTTAACCCTAGAATAGAACTGTGGCACTAACGCATTCCTCTTTAATATACAGAGAAACTGAGATCTTCCTGTTGAATGTACAAGTAAAAAATCTGAGGTACAATTTTATAACATTAAGTATTCAGAAAAGATACCTTGTAGAGTCATATACTGATATGTTTTAAAATTCCACTCACCATTTGGTTAAACAACACTCATATGTTTCTCTGGCTTTTTTTTTTTTTTTTTAGCAGCGGGGTATGTGGTGGCCTTTTCTCTTTTTAATGGATGACGGACAGATCTTTAGATGTAAAGAGTTTGGAAACAATGAAGTATGTTACATGCAAAGGTAGTACAAATGAATCACAATTTTTAAAGTTCACAATCTGAAATTAACCAGCAATAGATCATAGACAGAAAGAGCAAAGAGAGACAGGCATCTATAGCTGGGTTTCATATTTCATACCTAAAGAACAGAACTACAAAAATAATGTCTGAAGCCTACTAAAACACAGAAGTAGTGTTAACTGAAAGAAGACAAGAATGAAGTGGTCATGGATACCTCTTTTTGAAAAGAGTAACTACTTTATTATTAAGCTTCTTGTCAGAAAAAAAGAGCAGACGGCACAGGATGAACGCTATACTAATCTAATGTCTTACAGTTGGGCTCAGATAAACTATTATGGTATTCTGGGATGTGGTATGGCTTCTTTATGTGGCCACAGCAGACTAACTTTCCTATTTTTTTTTTTTAAGGATTTTCTTCCCTATATGACTTCCTTCATTCAGGTCAGAAATGAAATCTTCCCTCTCCATGGGTACTTCATGAGATAAACAAACAGTCTGTTGGCGGTGCTCCCCACCTACTGTATACTATTTCTAATCCCCTAAGTACTGATGAAAATTTCTGGGCCAGCAGGGAAGTAGACAAGCTGCTGAGGCAGGAAGACCACCAGTTCAAGCTCAACCTGGGCAACTTAGCGATTTAGCAGAAGCGTCTCAAAGTACGTAAAAGAAATTTTTAAAAAGGTTGGGGATGTAGCTCAGTGAGAAGATCCTGGATTCAAACCTCTGTGCTGTAGAAACAAAAACTAAGCCAAACTGAAACAAAACATCTGCAAAAATGATGATCTCATGCAAAGGAATTCTCCTCAAAATAGAAGGTGATCTTTAATTCAGGATGGATAGAATCATTTGTTCTGTGCTTTCTACAAACAGCAGCTGGAAGAGCTTACTAGGAAAGAGGTGTAACATATATTTATGACTACTGTGACCTTTACTGATTATTATTACTTCTACCAATACTACACTACCAGTATTAGTATTTAACATATCATCATTAGTAATATAATTATCATACAATGTACTTATTACAACTATTCATCCTCTTCCTTTGCTATGACCACTTACGGTGTATTAATATCAGCAAGCCAGTTACATGCAGAATGTATATTCATTTCATCCTTTCAGTAACTCTCCTAGGTAGGGATTATTTTAATTTTCTCTTTTACAGGAGGGGAAATCGGGCATGGAGAGACAGTAACTTGTGCTATGGCACATCGCTCGTGGTGGCAGCAGGAATTTGACCCACCGTTTCCTATGTACATTTAAATACTTTCACTCTGCATTTGTCCACGTTAGGTTGGACACAATGACCTGGAGTACTTCGCAAAGACTTTCATGGTGTATAAAATAATAGGACAGACACTAGCACTTCTTGTAATAATAACAGAATCTCTTTGTTCTTGTTGAGTCATGGCTTTTTCTCTTTTTTCTTCTTCTTTAAAATTCTCACAGGGATGCTAAAAGATAGTTCCGACCACCATTCCTATGTCACAGATGAAGAAGCTGAGACGTAGTGAAGTTACGTATTTTACCCAAGATTGCCGAGCACATAAAGGAATACAATTGTTGGTCGCGTTTTTGGATATGATGTTTACAAGTTCTCCTAAGTATTTAAATTGTCCAGTGTAGCTATTGACCAACCAGTGCCTTCCCAGTATGGACAGGAACACAGGAGAGAAAGCAGAGAGCTACCTTGCTCTTGTACTTCTGATGCCCAAGCCGGAACTTCACGTAGGGGTCACTCAGCCCATTGGAATCCATTGCCTTGAGGTCTCGCCCTTCTATCAAGGTGATGCTGACAATTCCTCTCCACAGATGTGATTTTCTGTGTTGGTCTGACAGACGCACACTTTGACTCTGAAACTTTTGGCAAAGAAAAAGTGAGTTAGATTAGTGTTTTATGTTTGTGCTTTATGTGTGTGTGTGTATGTGTGTGTGTGTTTTGCTTTGTTCTTGAGACAGAGTCTTGATATGTATTCCAGACAAAACGAGCTCATTAAGTAGCCCAGGTTGACTCTAAACTTGCAGTGATACTCCTGCCTCGGACTCCTAAGTGCTGGGATTACAGGTATGTGCCACTCTGCCCAGATTATAGTATGGTGTTTTAAATTTAAACACTATATATCATTTGGCCTTATTCTTTCTCCTGCTATATACTTTTTAAAAATAGGCAGTCATTAACAAGAACAACTTATGGAGCATCAACTACTTATTAATTTCAAAATTATTAATAAGTTATAACATTATTCATGACAAATTTATTATACTAAGGAAGTGAGTGCTTAAACAAAGACAGTCTAGCTTTTCAATTCTTAAAATTACAAGACATAGCTGCTTCAAGAATATCAGAGATTTTTTTGCATGTGTCAAAATTCCTGTCAAAATAAATATGGATAAAACAAGTATTGTAAATACCAAAGACTGCATCTATGCTGTATATATTTAATGTTTAATAATTTATGATTTTGAAAGATTTTTTTTCATGTTACAAATGAATTTTATGAGGTGGTTAATAGCAAGATTAGTTGCAAGTTCTGTTTAGGTATTTAAAAATTTTTTGTCACATTAGGAGATAATTGAGTTTCAGCTCAATAGGGAACTACTAAAGTATCAGAGAACACAAAATGAAATCAATATGGCCATCCAAGATATTTTACTTATATCTGAAACTTGCATCCCAAATTTTAAAATTATTTTTAAAATTACATTTATGATTTATATAAGCAAGTGTGTTTCTGGATTTCTTTCTCATTCTAGTATTTAACATTTTCTTTACTGATTCTTACGCTCAATTCTGAGTCACAATATTCAATCCAGTGAACAAAATCAGAAGTTTGTAAAATTAACAAGTCTACTAAAAGTGGTTGTATAATTTCTCTTAACTATATAACATATAAAACAGAGAAAGCAGTTAAACATTAAAAGCATTTCAAAGCTGGACCATGAGCTAAATAATATTATAAAGTTATTATTTCTTTTTAATTATGAAGTATGTTTTTTCCAGTTAGTCATTTCATGAAGTAATTCAACATTTCTCTCAGCCTTAAAGTATTCTTCTCCTTAATTACTGATTAGCCCTATCTGCCACCTAGCCCCTTCTATATTAATGTGAGAACGTTATAGTCTATTCAGTAGTTTTCATTCCCACTTCCACTTCCTACATTTTTCACACACCATAGCATTGCCACAGTCACACACTGTCATCAGAAGTCATATACTTTGATGAGAAAAATAAAAACTACATTCTTTAAAAGACAATGGTTCCAGTACTCGACCATTTCAATAAATCTTTCTAAATCACATTGCATATTTCCCTACCACACTGAAGAGCAAAGTTTGAAAACTGCCGCTGGCTCCACTTTCTTAGTATCCACACACTCCTCACCCTGTGAGCCTCGTGGGCGGTGATCTGAAGGGCAACAGAGGGGTCATGAAGCACCGGCCAGCTCCCCAGAACTCCTCTCTGCTCCTCCTTGACATATATACATGGACTGGGTTTCTACAGTGGTTCTTGTTTGAGCAAAGGACTTCTAAGATTAAAATATTTACAATTGTTGTGACAACTGATCACTAATGGTATCTTTTTGTTTTTGTTCTAAGAGTATAAGAGTTCATGCTACTTAGAATTACATAATGCAGCCATAGATGTTAGTGATTGATTAATTGATTGATTTAACCCATTTTTGCTGCTCAGTCTTTCAAAGAAGAGTCTGGAGAACCAGGTTCTGAACTTTGGAACTGAAACACTCATTTAAAAAATCTGAGTGCTAAAGTAGGAAGGAAGAAAAACAAATACAGTACTGTGGCAAGAATAAGTATTTATCTTAGCAGAGACCGCTCATTTAAACAGAGCTTTCAATTTATGCACCTTATTGAAGAATGTGAATAAATGCTATCTTCCACATATTTTCTAGAAGTCATACATGACACACAAGTGACAGTTAAGTGTAATCTAGGTTGTACAGCATCTTCAATCAAAAATGCTAAGTTGATTTCGTTAATAGTATTATGTCTGAAACCCTTACTTGTCTCTTCCCCCTCAACCTGAGAATGCAGAATGAGGAGTGCAAAGAAATGCTTTCCACGGAATCTTTCATGGAAATAAAAGGAATTTAATGGCAGCTTTGCTTTCTGCCATTAATTGTTAAGAAATCCCTTTCTATAATCTTGAAGTATATTTAACAAACAACATGGGAAACAAAGGAGGAAAAGGAGCGGGGGGAATTCTTCATAAAATGACAAAATACAGACAATAAGGTAACCTCTGAAAAGGCCACAAAGAAGGAAAAGGGTTTCTAAAAATACACCAATCCAACATTTTTAAAGTGATTTTTTTCTTCTTCAATAACTTTTTGTTTTCTTCTTCAATAATGGCACATTTCTAAAAGAAACTTTGTAACTCAGCTGTAGATTTTACTGAATAGCTACAGAATTGCGAGGAAATGCACAGCCATTCAACGGATATTTAGTTAAAGCATGAAAAATAGAAAATTGACTAAAATCTAAAGATAAAAGTGGAAGCTATAAAGTTAGGCTACTCATAGTAGAAACAACAGACATTTAAAGCAGTCAATTCTCTGCATCCCTGAGAGTTCAACCAACTATGAATTGAAAATGTTTGGGGGAAAATTAATTGCATCTGTACTGATCATAAACAGACTTCCCCACTCTTGTCATTATTGCCTCACAACTATTCACACAGTGTTTACATTGAATTAGGTATTATAAGCAATTCAGAGATGAATATATATGGTATGTGTGTAAGTAATATGCAAATAGCACACCATTTAATGTGAAGGACTTGAGCACCTGCAGATTTCGGTATCCATGGGGCAGGAGGGGGTTGGAGCCAATCTGCACACCAGCCATCACATGCTGAAGGATGACTGTACTCATATCTGTCTAGCGAGTCCTCTGTGACTTGAGCATGTCGCTCCCTCTCTGGGACTTGATTTTCTAATTGCTTTTCAATAAGTTTTCTTATTGTTTCTCAGTTGGTTTCGAGTGTTTCTTATTGTGTTTTAAACTTCTTCTCTAGGTCGCCAGATGGACTCAGAACACTTTTCTGTGTGTGCAGCTGGGGGGCAGTGTGAGGGAGGCAGGATGGGAATACGCACATCCCATGAACGCTGAAAACCTCGCTTGCCAAAGACAGCCGCCATTCATCATTTTACCTATTTTTAAAACTAGAAGTTCTGGGGAGCTCACTGAAGGGATGGCAATGAGCAGAACTGCACAGCTTAAAAAATTCAAAACCTTGCAAACCACTAACTTTGGCGCTCTCCAAGGAAGCTTCTGAGTCACTCTGCTGTATCACAGACACTCGCTTAGCACGCCCGTCTTGCCAAGGTGTGGTCCACAAAGCAGGTGCACCAGTGCCACCTGGGAACTTGCCTTCTGACCTGGCATCAGAATCTCTGGGAGTGGGCCCCGCCCTCTGGTTTAATCAGCCCTCCAGAGGATTCTGATGCAGGCTTCAGCTTCATGGTTCTGCCTTCATGTAGACTGGCCTTCCCTGTGTCCTACTATCTATTGTTAATATCATTGTAAACATTTTCCTCTCTCTGGCGTGGAAGTTAATGTATGCTGCTTTTAAATTTAATGATCATGAAGGCACAGGTTAGTCTGGATAGCTACAGAATCTAAAGAGAGATGTAGGAGCCAACAGGAAAAAATATGAAAAGTTTAATTTATTATCTTCCTGAATATTTTTCTCATCGAATGTATCTTAATAACACCTATTTACTGAAGTATTAATAATTAGTCAAACAAAAACCATTTGTTGAGCACCTAAAGGGCAAAGAACATTGGACAAGTCTAGGATATTGTTGAATAAAGTTAGCTTATTACAACTAGTACTTGCTTATCTAAAGTAATGCTCCTAGCCAAGTCCTTGTTGAATTAGAAAATATTATTTGAGGGAGGAAGAAAAAAGGAGATAAGAATAAAAAAGAAAACCTAACTCAACTTCAAAGCAAAGAACCAAGCACACAAAAGAAAGAGCTCATCTTTGAACTCTTTAGTTCTTGAATTTTAGCAGTCATTTTGTTGAAATTTGTGGACTGACCCTTCCTTCATCTTGTGGAGTAGTGTCATGTTTTTATTTCAACACATGCCAAGCATGATTCTTATACACATCAAAGTCTGAGATTCGCTTTCACGAGGAACACTCTCCAAGTTTAGAATTAATACAGAACAGCAAATTACTAGGGAGCAACATAAATTTCAAAGTCTGAAGCAATTAGTCAATAAAATCCTTAGTAATACTTTAGAAGCAGTTAGTTGGTGCTTCGAGACAGACTATTAGTGTACTTATTTCTTGAAAAAGAAGTCAAGATTATGATTTTGCTTCATATTATAAAAGAGGTTAGGATACAGTGCTTTTAAGTCAGAACTCACAACTCATGCAAGCTGAACAGAAACAGGTAAACTAAACAGTTGGACTTACTTGTGTGTTTTGGCAATAAAGACTCTGAAGCTCTGCTCTGCAGAAGCCCAGGATAGGAAGGGCAGGCCTGCCGCACGTCTGGATGGAAATGAAGGGTCAGAGCTGTACCAGAAAGCTTTATTCCACTCTCTACCCCTTGTTTTGATCAGCAATCAGAATTACTTTGCAATAGTTTTTGAAGAAATATGCATTTGTGTCTGCAGTCATTTGCAGAAAACGTCTTGCAGTATAATGAAGATAAATGCCAACACAACTCAAGATCATACGGCCCAGAGTTTATAGGGTGATGAATCCTGGGTAACTGGCTTCAGGTTTTGTTAGTAAATGTATCAGAGGATACAAACAGCAAGAGAAATCACAAATCACACAAAGGATAATTTTCCTGAATCTGATACTGCAAAATTTTTTGAGAATGTTTTTCCCAATGTGAAAAAAGTGATAAGGCCCCACAAGAGTAAGTGCTACAGAGACAAGCAATAACTGTGATTGTGCTACCCTGGCATCCCACATGTAAATCTTCTGAATTGATTAAAGGCATATCTCCAAAGTAATGTGAAAGTTTTGTCCCAGGTAATATTTCTTTTTACTGTCTTTGGTATAAAAAAAGCAACACAAAGATTTCTTCCCTACTAAAACCAAGAGAGACAACGGATAGGTTAAGAAAGATGTAGCTGGACAGAAATCCTGGAGAGAAATTACATTGGTGAAGGTGAAAGTTTGTATTAAGGACTTACAGAGTAGCTACAGAAAGTTTCTGAACAATAGTATGATGAAGAAATAAAAGGTATTAACTTTAATGACATCAATGAGAAGGACGGGATTAGGGCAGTCTGAAAGAATGGTTAAATCACACAGAATCAAACATTTATTGAACAGCTATTAGATCCTATAGTTTTCACATTCCAGTATTTTTCATGGAACATTTCTCTTTTTTTTAAGGTAAAGAAATGGAGGCACAGAGAAAATAAATATCCCATTCAAAGCTAAATGCCTAGAGATGGGCAAGGCTGAGATTTAAATCTGTAGTCCTTCATACTGAATCCATGGTTTTCTGCACTATATCTCATGCTTTGGATGGAGCCTATGAAGTTCATAATACAACAAAGGAATTAATTGGTACAGCTTTTTCAAATTGCTTTGCCTTTCACTTAGATGAAACCTATCCTGGTTATGGATTGTTGAGAAAGGTTAATTAGGTATGTTATTCAGTAAAGCATATTTGAATTAACTATACACTATAAAAAATGATCAAAAAGGCCGAGGGTATAGAATCTTGCACACTGATTGAGAAGACTTTTATGTCCCCATTGTAGTTAATAAACTTTACTAGTTCCATTCTTTGGAAAACTGGACCACTAAAAATAGGATATATCCTATTAGTCTAGATCCTGATTGTAAAATAAATCAATACAAAAAATCTATTTAGGCTTAACATGTGACTAAGGGAACACAGTTACTACACCAGTCCTCTTCCTGATATGTACAACTAATCCTTGGGTTTTGTTATCCTGGATTTTATTACCTGTGTAAAACCTAATCCTTCCAAATGAGACCCGTGCACTGTGAAACTGGAGTGAAAGACATTGCTTGTGTGTTCACAGTAAGTCATGTGTGGTGCTCTTTTCTCTATTTTCAGTCCAGAGCTGGCACGTGGTTTTATTTAATCAAATGATCCGTGGGCCTCTACAAAGAAGAGATAATGACAGCCTGGAATGACTGCTTTGTGCTGCAAAAACTAGAGTGTGGAACAATTACGAGCTCAATCCCACGCACAGGCATCTTCTATCTTCTCCTTTTCCTGGAGCGTTTATTCCAGTGAATTGCATCTGGATGATGAAGTCCAACCAGTAGATTTGTTCTGCAGTCCTCTATCCTCTGACAGCAGAATTGCCTTTACAGAAAGCCCTGCCAGTGCTTTGTGCAGCCTTCTGTGAAGTGTCTCCTCTAAAAATAGCGCTTCAATCCTCTTTTTCTCAGAAGATCATTCACTGGCACTGTAATCCTTACAGAAATTCTCTTGGTTTTTAATCCTTAAATTTTCTTTTGTATTTTGATTGCTTCTTGATACAATTTGTGGTACCATGAAGTTATTTATATTTACTTAAGGCATCTGAGTTATACACTCTAACTTTAATTGTGGCCAAACAAAAGTTCTTAAGCTTCTATTGTGCTTTTCAGTGTACTATATATACTAAGAGTAAATCAGTGTATATACTGTAACCTTGTTAGATTGCTAAAATAATGTGCAAATTTCTATAAATGATGCAGGGAAGGAGCAGTCGTTCTTGGTCTAACTTACAAAGAACTTTGCTTTCTTCTTTCTTTCTTTTTTTCTTTTTAGAAAGCTTGTAATTAAAATTTACAAATGTTTTGAGAATCTTGTGCTCATACCTAAAAATGAAGATATCTGAACATCTCCAGGGGGTCGGTCAGATACATTTGAGTAGTTTTAGATGTGAGTGCTTCAGCCCAGAACCAGTAACTTTTCTCCTTAGGTTGCAGTCTTTCTCCGAACACACATCTGCTCGACCCTACTGTCAGATGTTCTCTAACATAACTCCTCATTGTTCTGCATTTTTCATTGTATTCTCTTTGCCTGTTACAATATTTTCCATGTTTATATGTGATAATCTTGACATGCAACACCCTATTCCATTTAAAAATACTAAAATTACTCTTTAATTCACTACAATTCTTTTGTAATATGTTTTGTTCAATTCTTATCAGAGCCTAGATGTCCACTCAGTGGAGATAACTGGAAAAAAATGTAAGTATGCTAAATATTTGAAAGAACTGCTTTAAGTAAACATCCTTTAATGGGAAGTTAAAAATCTTAAGTGAAATTCTAACTTAATTAGAGTAATCCAATTTGATTTTGCATAATTTTTATTGTCATGGGAAACATGGTAATTATCATATTCTGTCTTCAGCGTTTTGTGTTCTAAATTATGGTGTTTTAACAAATTATAAGAGTTATGCTTTTGGAAACATAGAATATCTCTACATTACTTTAGTATTATCTTTCCACTATTTGGCTTTTTTTTTTTTTTTTTTTTTTTTGGCACCAGGGATCAAACTCACAGCCTCAAGCCTGCCAGACAGGCACTTAAGCCACTGAGCCAAACTCCCAGCCCTGGGTTTTTTGAGGCAGGGTCGCACTATGTAGCTCAGGCCAGCCTGTGCTCACACTGTAGCCCAAGCTGGCCTCGAACTCACAACGCTTCTCCTACCTCAGCCTCCCGAGTGCTGGGATTAAAGGTATGCGCCACCATGCCCAGCTCATTATTTGGCTCTTAAGACAGTTAAGATGTAGGAAGTGCTTAGCATGTTCTCACTAGGGTTTAGTTTTACTTTACATAACTTAGATGCTATCTCTTGAACACATGTTTTATTTCTTATAAATTAAGCTGATAAGAATTTCTTTTAAATAGCATCCTGTTTAACTCCCAAAATACATGTAAAGCTCTTCAGGCAAGATTTTACCCGCACTACTCAGGTTTTTTGTATGTCTCCATGGACTGTCCATGAGAAAGCTCTTTCATATACATTTTTGCTAAAAGATCATTGGGACAGCAATACTCCTTGAGTCAAGAGCCACGGGGTTGACTATCAGAGTGACCTCTGAATGTGGACATATGAGGTAACAATCACCCTAACTAGACTTGGCCGCTGATTTTCTCATTTTGTAAATGGGATATCAAACACAGCAATTCCTCAAAGAGGAACAGCTCTATTTATATAGGGCATTGTATTCATCAGTTTAAAGAGGAATCCTACTGCTGTAAGTTGTTCAAATTATTTATTTGTCTGGCATTCAGGAGAGAAATATTGGTCCTGATCATGTCATCTGGGTCCTTAAGGGCTACAATCTCATTTCTCAAAGCCTTATTTTCCTCACTGGTAAAATTATTTGTCACTCATCTGTCGTATTCTAAGAAAAGAGTTACTCTAGACTTTGGATATAAAAAAGCTACCTTTTATATTTTATTCTTGTATGTTTCTTATTCTAAAATCAAACAGTTCAAGAGCTTGATTATGAAACAATACTGAAGGATGACTACAACTACATAGACAGCACTGAGAGGTGAAAGTCTAATTTTGAAACAGCAAAGTAGAAAGATATGGAAAGAGCCACTTGAAAGGGAAACTCCTGCAAAAAGCAGTCCTATAGAGATGGCCTGGTGACAAGTCTAAACTCTTAGGGGCCACTTTGCACATTTGCAGCACGTAGAACAAAGAACACAGAACACTCCCAACTTCTGCTGTCAAGTAAACATCCCCCATCAATTTACCATATTGGCTGGTCTTAAGAGAACTATTATATTCTTTTTATTTTAAATTTAAGTTCATGGAAGAATTCAAAAGCAGTTAACCTGTGTGTTCACGGGCAATGCATGAACATATAAAAGAACTGTGATTACTTTAGCAAAGATGCAAAATAACGTCAGCAAAGGCAGCCTTTAGAGAAGGGCGTAGACTGGAAGGAAACTAAGAGGCCGTGGAGAGTAAAATAACGTCACAACAATGCCAGGCTGCGGAAACTGTGCTTGTTGGAGCAGGTGGGGGTGAGTAGATGGGGCCTGCACTTGTTCGCTGGTCAGTGTGTGACTATCTAGAACATGAAAATCTTAAAATCCTAAAAGAGAAAGGTAGTTTTGCATTTAAGCAGTTTGAGAACCAAGAAAGGAAAATGGCAAAGGACTAAGAGGTGAGCAGTTACATTGCAGTATCTATTGCAACATACCGATGTGCCAAGTGTGAATTTTCAAAGAAAAAAGGACACTTTAAAAAGTATTAAGTGAATTAATAATGAATTAAGCTCCACAAAGTTCAGAATTGCAGTGGATAAAAAAATGGATGACAGCACTCGTATACTTAACTCACTGAAGAGTAAATTAAATTGCAATGGCAATTTAAAACAAATCCCGTGGAATTTTTATTTTTTCAATTAAATCAGAGGCAGAAATGATGTTTTCTAAATCAGTTTTTTTTCCAAAGAAAGAGCTCTGAATATCGAGCACAGATCTACTATATATTTTGTATAAGACCACTGTAATAACAGTAAATTTTTGTTGAACAGAAGAGAACAGAAAATAGTCCCATTTTCCAAGAGTGAAATAAAGGGCCTTCATGGGCACTAGAAAGTCATTGAGGCTTTAGCTTGGGATAAACTTGGTTCCATAATGAAATGACTTCAAGCAATATGTTTTCAAGAATATGACGTTCTTAATGTTTTCAAATGAAGGAACAAAATAGTCAGTTGCCCAGATGGCTTAATAAAGAAGCCAAAGAAGACATCTATCTTGGAATCTATTTTAAAAAGTGAATTCCATAACTCATATGTAACTTTCACAATTGATTCATAACCCCAAATCAAGAAAATTGATATAAAGGATTTAGACATTACCCTCCAAAAGAAAGACTTCACAGAGAAATAAGATCCAACCACTTCATTTTCTGAGAGTTCCTAAAAACAAACACATATTTAGCTGAATATCAAGATCTTTTTGGATAATACTTCACTGGTATTCAAAATCAAAACAAATAAAATCAAAGCAAGCTGAAAACAAAAAAGACATACATCTTAAAGCTACTTTGGATATTTAGAAACTCAAGTTTTCTACCCTTGCATATACTGAAGGTTTTTGTTTCATTCATCTATGACATCGGTGATAATGAAGTTTAGAAAGAATTATTTATACACATTATAGAGAGTTCACTTACCTCTTTATTCTTAATTGTTCATTAATATGTTTTGGCGTCTGATGTTTCATTAGAGAAAGTAAAACTGCATAAGATTATTTAAAAATTTTGAAATAAAGCAGATATTATATGTTCTTTTAGGAAAACAATAATGTTAACCATAGGGCTTCAGAACATTTTAAAACCTGGTAGCAAAAATTTTACTTGAAACATATACCTGGTTCAATTTCAGGATAAAAATTTTCATAATTTTATGATATAACATACATGACTTCATTAATTTAAGTAACTTTATTTTATTTTATTTTTTTAACTTATGTAACTTTAAAAGAAATGTGTACTGGGAAAGGAGGCTATTGGGTTAAAAACAGAGCAATGGATTCAAATTGTATATTTTATTACTTAATCTTTAGACCTTTATAAATTAAAACCAATTTAACTTTGGGAATTAACGATTTTTAAACAGTGCATTAAATTTCATGCTGCTTTGGACATGAGTCATGATAAAGTTATGAGAAATAGATGACAGCAAAGGGATAGTATCAGTCTTTGTACTGTAATGAAGAGGAAGCAGTCCTACGGCTACCTTGATTATTCTACAGTCTTGTGTTAGCAGCTAAGATCATAGCGGCCCTGTAACATCTCAACTACTGAGCACAGTGATTTGGTCAGGTAGGTTACTTATGTCAAAGGCTTTTGGGAAAAGTCTTGCATTTCAGACAGTATTTTATCTTCACTACCAAGTCATAATTCATTCACATCTATACCTACGATTTTTATCTGACACACCTGACAAACTGTCACATCAGATTCTAAACAACAAAAATCCTTAAAAATTACTGGTACATTTTAAGGGGCACAAACCTTAGAATGACTGCAGTCTATTTTTAACTGAAAGAGCCATCATATTGCTTAACAACATATAAGAAAATATTTTTAAATGTCACACTGAAAAAGTTAGTTCTTAGAGTCTCCTTATACAAAGAATTTCTATATAACTTGAGTCATTAACACAAATTACATATCTGAGGAAGTTTTATCTTAATGTAAAATATATTAAGGCAACTGTAATGGAAATGGAAGTTTTAGTTCCAGATTCATGATAGAGCAAATATTTAAAAATAGTATTAATTCATTTAGCTCCAGATGGTCCAAGGTCACTAATATCAATGCTATGTTAATTTTATACTTCCCAATTTTCCTCAGATAAAAGCAGAATGGATTGAACCTGTGTATCTCATACGCAAAGAGAAAAAAGGTTCATGAATGGGATGGGGTGAGAATGATAATGGTCAAGATTTAGGACTCAGTCTCTCTATAAAAATTTGAAAAATAAAAATACTAACCCCTTTTAGATCCACTGAAGTTCCTAGGGCATAATTTTCATGTATTAGTCACTAATAGTCAAGTATTAGTCACTAAGCTGTCATTCACTAAGTAAAATTTATATTTCATTTTAAGACCTGTATTCTCAAGTAAATTTAGGCTTTTATTTTAAATGAAAGAAACTTTCTTGTGTACTCTGGTGCCATTTATTGTTCTGCATAGGTATGAACTTCACCATAGATCAGTCAAAGCTTTCCTTTCACCACAGTTTCTAAATGCTAACAACAACAGAAGCAGCGATAACAGGATACAGGAGGTATTAGGATAATGAATCCTAAACAAAAGTGGAATTTTAATGTGAAAAGCAAGAAAAGCAGCCTAAATTAATCATGGATTCCAGAAAAGACTTGGTATAAATCATAAATGTATATTTGGTTACACTTCAGTCTCTCTCAAAACAAGAGATTGATCACTGAGGGAAAGAGGCATTTCAGAAGTGCTAAAATTACAAGATGATATCAAAAGAAAAGAAAATTACAGAGATATTAATTTAATGTTAAGTTTACTCTGACTAATAAATTGTTAAATTGTTTCTACTAAGGTTTCTAATTTATTAAAAAAATAAGATTTATTGGCTATATCTTATTTAAATCTATTTTTGCCACTGAAAATATAATATATTCTAAGAAAATTTGTCCTCAAGAACAAAGAATCTAATTATAAATCTAAAAATTAATCATATTTTACTCTGACTAAAAAATTGTTAAATTGTTTCTACTAAGGTTTCTAATTTATTAAAATATTAAGATTCATTGATTCTATCTTATTTATATTTATTTTGCCACCAGGAACATAATAGATTCTAAGAAAATTTGCCCTCAAAGGCAAAGAATCTACCGATAAATCTAAAAATTAATCATATTCTTAAATTTAAAAATCTAGCAGATAATATATTTCTCCTCAAGCAATAAGACTAAAAGATGGGACTTCCTTTCTAACAAATAAATATAGTAGTCTTTTTCAGCTGTACATAGAATAAATCATAGAAATTTCTTACAGCTTTGTTATCAGATGGAACAAGTATTAGTCACTAAGCTTTCATCAAAAATGATATTTTAAAAATAGCCATAATGTGTATAGGACTTGAAGCATAATACATAGTTCACACAAAAATATATACACATTTCAGGAAAAGCAAAACTTGCATAAATATTTTAATACTAAATTTATTGAGATATTATGAGGTTAACACAAATTACCTTCAGCCTCTACGATTACAAGAGGGGCTAGAATGGTAGCCATTAGCTTCTGGACATTTATTAGTATGGGGAACTGCTAAAGTGTGTGTGTGTGTGTGTCTGTGTGTATATATATATATATATATATAATTTTTTTTTTTTTTTTTTTTTTTTTTAGCAGACTCTATATACAACCTGTCAAGACTCAAAAAAGAGTCAGTCAGGCCAGATGGCACTCCTGATCACATTAGCATGCTTTTTTGTCATTGTTGTTTTTTGGTACTGGGGATTGAACTCACAACCTCACGCTAGCCAGGCAGGCGCTCGTGCCACTGAGCTAAATCCCCAGCCCTAGCATGCTTTTATATGAGCACAATTTCCTATTGTCAGTGCTGTTTTGTACACTTAAGAAGTGATGAAGTGCACACGTAAATCATTTACGTAACTTTGCTGGTCAGACTGCAATCACTTTTCATCAAAGCTACAGTTACTGGTGTTCCCACCCTACCCAATAACAATGATTTAAAATATTGACCAAGCCTATCCATAGTTACATCAACCAGGGTTTTGGTAACAGAGTCCTCAAAAATTGTGAGCTGTCGCAATTGTGAACATTTAAAGTACATTAAAACTAGTAAGTCTCCTCCTAGTTGTATTCCATTGATAGGTAAATTCTACCCATTGATCATTATCTTTTAAATTAAAGGCCATGTAGATCTGGGAACCAGCCCTTAGTTCCATTATCCTGTAGCCCAGTTACATTAGTTCTCCCTCTTCAATCAGTTCAGAAAAGATCTTGCTTACTTGTTAACAAACACACACTGATGACCTGAAAACTAATCAAAGAGCATACAATAAACGTCACAGACCTGAACACGGCACCTGTGGAATCTAGCCTCTGTTTTGGATTCCATTTTGTCCTCTCATTTTATGTCAGCTTATCCAGATCTGCCCCACAAAGGACCCACAACATTTAAAAAATTCAACAAGTGGTGTGGTCAAATAAATGTAATGCTGTTGTTTTAGCAAATCCCTGTAGTTGTGAATTTACAACATGTAAAAATGTAATTTTATGCCTTTGGGGGCATAGTGTCAAAACAGTAAGAAAAAAACTCATCTCAATGTTATAATTTAATTATGGCCCCCTATACTTTGTGGGATAATAAAATATTTACTGGCATGATAATAATGCCTCTCTCTTAAATAAATTTTGTACAAATTCCAGGAGTTTGGTTAACTGGAGTCAAAGTACACCCCTTTGTAACAGAACTGCTTATTCTCATTGACCATTTGTTCACTGTTGCATTTTGGAGTTTCAGAAGCTCTATGAGCATGACTTGATGGTATTTCCAAATAATACAGGTTTGGTAGGAAAATATTGGCAAAGTAAAAATTTTTTGAATAAAATTTTGTTTCCTTCAAAAATATCTAAGCGTATCACTTTTTCAAGGACATGCCCATAATCATTAGAAATGACCAACCAAAGAAAAACCACTTTGGTCACTCACAGTTGAAAAAGTCTATTACTAATAAAGTTTTCATTTGGGCAGCTTTTTAAAAATCACCAATTTATCAGGAATTCATAGTCTTTGTAAAAGGATTTGGTAATTGTTAAATATATTTTTAATCTTATCTGACTGACTGTGTGAGACACTTAAAATGTGCTAATCTGTTTCTCCACCTCTTCTTAAATTATAGCACTCACAAGTTTCCACCGATGCATTTTTTAATGTGTCATCCAAGGTATCAGGTTTAACTATGCCCTGTAGACTTAGAACTGAGTGTTCTCTGGTTTAACTTAACAGTATCTCTGCCAAAAGTCTTATTAAAAATTGCTTCATACAACCAATGGAGAAAGTGTTTCATAGTTCATCAAAATTATGTTAAGTGATTATAATAAAATCTTTATAAAAAGATGTATTTTACAAAAAAGGCCTAAGCCATTACGTAACAGGAGATATGGTAATGAGACATCAGCACAGTAGTCTATATTATATTATTCAAAGGGTGAACTTTTCTTAAACAAAACAATTTTTAGCTGTTATTGTCCAGGGCATGAATCACAATGTGCATGTCTTCATATTATGTTAGTATATCCAATATGAGATAACTTATTGAAAACATAAAAATCCATTGTTGTCTCACTCCAACCTACTGACAATTTTTTTTTTTTTTTTTAGGTTGAAACACAAACACCATGGTGTATAAAATCAAAACTGTGTAATGTCTGGCAGAGTCTATTCTTTTTTTTTTTCCTACTTTTTTGACATTTTTTTTCCAGTTTCAGTTTGACCTCACAAAATACATATAAATCTTCCCTTTTGAGTCTTCAAAACTTTCTTGATGAATAATTTAACCTTAGAATAAATTATCAATGGTAAGTTTCCTCTGAAGAATAAAATATAGCAATAACTCAAAGAACTACCATTTCTCTACCAAAACATATTTTGTAACTCTGACCAGGATAATTATCCACTTGCCCAAGTTTAAGGAGACACTGATTCCTTTCTTCTCAAAATAACATTCTTCCATGACAAGCAAGTGTGGGGCAGATTTTTAAGTGTGCATGAGGGAAAGCATACTTGAGGAAAACCAGAATAGCGTTTTAAAGGATGTTACAATCCTCAGAAGCGGAGACACTGCGGAATTTATAACTATTTCCTGTATGCGTACTATTCAAATACAGCACATATTTTACACATTCTTCCTCTCCAAAGATAATACATATTATATGCAATACATATTCTATATTTACTCAAAATACACAGTA
>RJWM01032711.1:0-21254 GCA_004363535.1 Dasyprocta punctata | reverse complement strand
GCGGCACCGGGGATTGAACTCACAACCTCACGCCTGCCTGATTGGCATGTCAGTCGCTGAGCCAAACTCCCAGCCCTGGTTTTTTGAGGCAGGGTCACACTATGTAGCTCAGGCCGGCCTTGTGCTCGCGTTGTAGCCCAAGCCGGCCTCCAACTCACAACGCTCCTCCTACCTCAGCCTCCCGAGTGCTGGGATTAAAGGCGTGCGCCACCACGCCCGGCTTTCTTTTCTTTTTTTTTAGGCACCGGGGATTGAACTCACAACCTCGCACCTGTCAGACAGGCACTTAAGTCACTGAGCCAAATTCCCAGCCCTGGTTTTTTGAGGCAGGGTCGCACTGTGTAGCTCAGGCCGGCCTTGCGTGCGCTTTGTAGCCCAAGGCAGCCTCAAACTCACAACCAACTCACAACGCTTCTCCTACCTCAGCCTCCTGAGTCCTGGGATTAAAGGCGTGCGCCACCACACCCAGCTCTCCTGTAGTTTTGTTTGTTTGTTTGTTTTTTGTTTTTTAGCTCTTCCTTTCTTGAACAAAGAATTGGACAAAAGACAGCCAGATTTTACATTTATTAAAGGTAGGAAAAGAAATGAGCTCTTAGCGGGGCATGGTGGGTCACGCCTTTAATCCCAGCACTCGGGAAGCTGAGGTAAGAGGAACGTTGTGAGTTCGAGGCCAGCTTGGGCTACAACGCAAGCACTAAAGCCGCCTGGGCTACATAGTGTGACCCTGCCTCAAAAAACTAGGGATAGGGGCTTGACTCAGTGGCTTCAGCGCCTGTCTGGCAGGTGCGAGGTTGTGAGTTCGATCCCCGGTGCTGCAAAAAAAAAAAAAAAGAAAAAAGAAATGAGCTCTGCGGAGCAAGTACAGGCCAATTAATTTAATTTTTTTTTTTAAAGGAATCAAACTCAGGACCTTGTGCTTCCCAGGCTGGCACTGTGCCACTGAGCTACACCCCTGGCTTGCTGACCAATTTAAAGTAGGAGATAAGGCACATGCTTCAGGGTGAGAAAAAAAAAACAGTAAATGCTAGAGCTGAGTGTCATCCTACATTATGTTGTAGGCAGGGCATGGGGGCACACATCTATAATCCCAACACTCAGGAGGCTGAGGCAGGAGGATCACCATGAGTTTGAGTCCAGCCTGGTCTACATAGTGAGTTCAAGCCTACCCTGCACTACATAGGGAGACCCCCATCTCAAAAATGAAAAACAAAAACCTGACACTGTGTCAAGAACTACCTTATTCGCCAGATCTGACACCAAACAACTTCCCGCTGTTTCCCAGAGTGACCATGAACGGTAAATGTGAATCAATTCAGGACACTGAGGCAGCTGTGACAGTGCAACTGAAGACACAAAAGACAGCTTCCGGAGGTGCTGCAGAAAGTGGCGAGAGTGATGAGGGAAGTGTAATTCCAAGCAAGGCGGGTATTTTGAGTGGGATTAATGCCAATATATCTTTTACCTTAATAAATTAAAACATTTTAAAACAGTCACTGTATTTGTGATCATGTCTCATATTGCATAATTTATTTATTTTTTATTTCTGTTAGGGTTTTTTTTTTTGACTCAGTTGAGAGACAAAGAGATTTTTTTTTATTGCTGGTATGGAAGGGCTGCAGGAGATTGGGGCTGGAGATGTAGCTCAGTAGTACAGTGCTTGCCTAGCATGCACTAAGGCCCTGAGTTCAATCCCCCCCCCCAAAAAAAAAAAGGATTGCAAGTACCTTCAAACAGGAACCTGGGGAACCACTTTTATAGAGTTGGGCTGGGGTGGAGATTGCAGTGTCAGGAGAGATTTGGAGGATCTTTGGCACATGCAGAAAGAAGCAGGAAGTTCATTTTGGGATTAGAAGAACACAGAAGTTTGCTTTGGCTGGACCTGAGGTTATAGGCGCCATATTGGATCACTGCCATGGTGAACCTAGCAGAATCCCATACAGGTAGAACCCATCAATTTCTACACCCCAAAATTTGTTTATTCACCATTTCCAATTTGGGTTATTTAGCCGGGCAAGGTGGTGCATGCCTGTAATCCCAGTACTCAGGAGGCTGAGGCAGAAGGATTGCTGCAAGTTTGAGACCAGCCTGGGCTATAAAGTGAGTTTAAGGCCAGCCTGAACTACATAGTAAGACCCTGTCTCAAAACAAAACAAACAAATAAAAACCCAAAAAATAACTAGTTTGGGTTATTCTTTTGTTGTTTATAGAAGGGCTATTATTATTTCCATATGGAGGGGATCAAACCCAAGGCCTTGCACATGCTAGGCAAGCACAGTACCACTGAGCTAGCTCCCTAGGCCTAGTTGGGGCTGTTATTGCTTTTTGGTTTTGGGGGCATTTTGTTGGTACTGGGATCAAACTCACAACCTTGCACCTGCTAGACAGGTGCTTAAGCCATTGAGCCAAACTCTCAGGCCTAGTTTTTTTGTTTGTTTGTTTTTGTTTTTGTTTTTGGTACCAGGGATTGAACTTACGACCTTGCACTTGCCAGGCAGGCGCTTATGCTGCTGAGCTAGACCCCCGGCTCAGCCCTAGTTTTTTGAGGCAGGGTTGCACTATGTAGCCCAAGCTGGCCTCGAACTCACAACAGTCCTCCTACCTCAGCCTCCTGAGTGCTGGGATTAAAGGCGTGCCCCACCACGCCCGGCTTGTTCTTGTTGTTGTATGACTGTGAACACAGTTTCTAGGGTTTTTTCCCCCCTAGGGTTTTTGTTGTTGTTGTTCTGTACTATTCTTGTTTTTCTTACTTCCTTCCCTCTTTCCCTCCTGTTTTCTTCACCAGTTTCGCAAAGTATCAGTCTCCATTGATATCAAATTTTTTTTTTGATATCAAATTTTATGCTCCTTCAATTTTTACTCAACTCATTAACCATGAGCAAATACTGTATTTACTGAATATCCACTATGCAATAGGCACAATTGTAGGCACTGGCGATCGTGGCATGAATAAAAGAGTCTTCTACTGAGGACAGGTTAGGGTTATATCCACATTTAGCCATGGTTATATCCTGAGGATAAATTCCTAGGAAAGTATGTAAAATTTCAAGTTCTGCCAGATTATCTAAATTTTATTCCATTCACATTTTCTTTTTTTACTTTTTTTTTTTTTTTTGAAACAGGGTTTCACTATGCAGTTCAGGCTGGCCTTGAACTCATTTTGTAGCCCAGCTGGCCTCAAACTCTCAGGGATCCTCCTGTCTCAGCCTCCTGAGTTCTGGGATTACAGTTGTGCACCACCACACCCAGTTCCCACCCACATTTAGAGAAATTTTGTTTCCTGGCACCCTTAGTAAAATCGGCTTTGTTAACTGGGTTTTTTTTTTTTTTTTGACACTATTTATTTATTTATATAGACATTTGGCCTTTAACTCATGGCTCTGCTCCTGTCTCAGCCTCCCAAATACTGGGATTATAGGCACGCACCACCATGTCTGGGAACATTGGGCATTTAAAAATATTTATTTATTTATTTATTTTGGTGTTTTTGAGGCAGAGCCTTGCTATGTAGTTCAGGTTGGCCTTGAACTTACATTGTAGCACAGGCTAACCCTGAACTCACAATGATCCATGATCCCCCTGCTGGGATTACAAGTGTGTACTACCACACCTGGCCTGACGTTGGCTATTTTTTTTTTTTTTTTTTTTTTTGTGGCACCGGGGGTTGAACTCACAACCTCATGCCTGCCTGACAGGCGTGTAAGCCACTGAGCCAAACTCCTGGCAGGCTATTTTTATTTGTTTTACATATTTACTTTTTAAGACAGGTTTTTTTTTTTTTTTTTTTTTTTTTTTTTTTTTTTTTTTTTTTTTTTTTTTTTTTTGTCTTTTTGAGACAGGGTCTCACTGCACAGTTCAGGCTGGCTTTAAACTCACTTTGTAGCCCAGGCTGGTCTCAAACTTGCAATGATCCTCCTGCCTCAGCCTCCTGAGTGCTAGGATTACATGTGTGCGCCACCACACCTGGCTCTGAGAGACAGGGTCTTGTTATGCAGTTCAGGCTGACCTTGAACCCACTATGGAACCCAGGCTGGCCTCTAACTCATGGCAATCTTCCTGCCTCAGTCTCCCAAGTACTGGAATTACAGGTGTGCACCACCACGCCTGGCCTAACATTGGCTTTTTTAAAAACAAATTTTAATCTATTTGTTTTTTTAGCAGTGGTAAAGTTTATTTAAAAAAATAAAAGTGAAGCATGCAGGAGAAATTGGTTCTGCAGAATGAGCTTGGGCCAAGTTAAATAGGAAAAGCAAGATAAAAGTATGCCCTGGAGGACTCAGAGCAGACTATCGTGAGGAAAACCATGATAACCCTAATCTATTTTTTTGAGATAGGGTTTCACTATGTAGTCCAGGCTGGCTTTGGATTTACTATGTAATACAGGCTCCCTCAAATTTGTGGTGGTCATCCTGTCCCAGCCTCCTGAGTGCTGGGATCATAGGTGGTGCGTTTTCACACCCAGTTAGTCTTAATTTTTTTTTTTTTTTTGAGACGGGGTTTCACTATAGAGCCCTGATGTATTTTTAAGGAAAAAGAAAAGAAGAGGTAGTCATAAACTTTATATACTCTCATCTGGGCATGGTGATGCATGCCTGTAATCCCTGCACTCAGGAAGCTGAGGCAAGAGGATTGATGCAAATCTGAGGCCAGCCTGAGCTCCATAGTAAGTTCAAAGCCAGCCTGGACTGCATAGTGAGACCCTGTCTCAAAACAAAAACAAAAACAAAACAAACAAACAAACAAAACCCCAAAACAGAAGACAAACCAAAACTAAAACCAAAACTTTACATGCTCTTAAACCCCCTCCATTAGACTTTCTCATACTTGAACTATATAGTATTCTGTCTGTGCTGCTGAGTCCCTTCGAAGTCACAACACTTGTGGGTGTTTTTGGTGGAACTGTTCTCCCTAGCTCTGGGCTGGAAGTCTCTGCCTTTCATGATTCCATGATGTAAAAGTGACATCAGTGTCCTGCCAGTAGCTCATCTCCTGCAAAAGGGAGTCCTTGATAATGGGGCAGATAAGCTAGGGAAAAGGTTCTGGCTGCTTTTCAAGAAATATCTATTGAGCCAGACACCAAAAAGCACTGGAGACAGAAAATGATAACAAGACAGTTGTGGTCCCTGCTCTTGCAGGGTTCGTGGACATGTTCCAGTGCTTCTACAGGCTAAGCAATTCACTTTCTCTGTCTTACTCACTTTCTAGAGAGGCCTATTCAATTCAGTATTTACTTAGCACCTACTATGGGTTAGGCAGCACCTGAGCCCTGAAGATATAACAGTAAATAAAAATGAATGAAACTTAAAAAAAAAACTTTTTTTGTTTTGTTTGATGAAATTTTTCTTTTGAGTTTTTTTGTTTGTTTGTTTGTTTATTTTTGGTACCAGGGATTTAACTCACAACCTTGAGCATGCCAGGCAGGGGATTATGCCACTAAGCTAAATCCCTGGCCTGTTCGATAAAACTTTATTTATTTATTTATGGCACCAGGGATCAAACTCATAACCTCACACTTGCCAGACAGACACTTGAGCCACTGAGCCAAACACCCAGCCCTAGTTTTTTTGCGGTAGGGTTGCACTATGTAGCTCAGGCTGGCTTTGCGCTGGTGTAGCCCAAGCTGGCCTCGAACTCACAATGCTTCTCCTACCTCAGCTTCCCGAGTTGATGAAACTTTAAAAAAAATTATTATTATTATTATTATTATTGTTTTATCTTTTTGAGACAGAGTCTCCCTATGCAGTTCAGGCTGGCCTTGGACTCACTATGTAGTCCAGATGCCTCAAATTCATAGTGATCCTCCTGCCTCAACTTCCTGAGTGCTGGGATTACAGGTGTGCACCCCCACACCCAACTCTTTATTTTTATTTTTAATTTTTTTGGTACAGGGGATCAAACTCACGACCTCACGCTTGTACCCCTGAGTTAAACCCCCGGCCCATGTTACTCTATAATTTACTTTCCGGTAGGAGGAAACTTCACAAAAAACAAGTAAAACATGTAAGTAAGTAAAAATATACTCTATTAGATGGTGACCAATGTTTTGGATAAAAGCAAGGTAAAAAAGGGGGATTTGAAGCCCAGGCTGCCTGTGTACACGTGTGTGTGCTCTGAGAGGGAGAGGGTTGGATTAAGACGGCTAAATTTATTTTTTATTTACTTATTTATTTTTTTTTTTGTGGCACCAGGGATCGAACTCACAGCCTCGCGCCTGCCAGACAGGCACTTAAGCTGCTGAGCCAAACTCCTAGCCCTGGTTTTTTTTGAGGCAGGGTTGCACTATGTAGCTCAGGCCGGCCTTGCGCTCGCGTTATAGCCCAAGCCGGCCTCGAACTCACAACGCTCGCCTACCTCAGCCTCCGGAGTGCTGGGATTAAAGGCATGCGCCACCACGCCCGGCTAAGGATGGCTAAATTTAAATTGAGACCCGAAAGAAGGGAGCCACACAATTCCATGGAGCACAAGCAACAGATTCTCTGCGTGGAACATTTCTATGATCTACGGCAGCTGGGAGAGATAATATAAAATTAATTGTACTGTTTAGGAGAAAGTTTTCTTAGCTTTAAGGGTCTATAAATAGAAGGTGTTTTCAGTAAATTATGCATAAGACTATTAACAAGAACAAGATCATATATCAGCATTATGAACGTTTATAAAACTGCACAGTACGATTAGGACATATGATGATCAATTTAAGGGCTAATTGTCCATTGTGTATGAAATCAGAAAATTTGCGGTTAGTCCCCACCACCAAAGCGAAAACCTTGAGGCCTCGACTTGGGGGTCCACTTTTTTTTTTTAATTTTTTTATTTTTGGTGGTAAATAGGGTACTTGTGGGTGTAAAAATGATGTGCTCTGGGAAGCCAGATGATGTTACAGAGAAGTCGTTTGCAAACCCATGAGTTATTTGTAAATTGATGGGGCCCCAACTTCCAGGAAGTAGTTTTCTCGATTTGCGTTTCACTGTCTCCTAAGCCCTAGATCTAGGACCTGGGGGATAAACAACAGCAAACAGTAGGTTGTGTTGTTCGTGTTCCATCTCGACCCAGCAATTCATGAGTGACCCTAGCGGAGATCTCTGAACACCGATCTGGTTTGCGCGTGTGGGAGGGGAATCAGGTTAAAGTAGGTTAGGGCTGGAGAGCCGAGTAATGGAATCCTTCTGCGCCTCCGGATGTCCACGCAGGGACTTTGCCAGGAGCGCGCGCAGCCTGCGGATCATCTCGCTAGACAGGGGCGCTGCCCTAACCCCAAAAGCTTGCAACGCGTCCCCATTCCGGACGTCTGCACAGAAGGAAGGCGGCCTGGACACTGCTGCTTGTCTAGTGGTGCGAAAAGGAGGGTGCGCCCTGTGCCCAACGGAGTCCAAGCACCGTGCACTCTTGCACCCAATATTTTATTATGTACACATACGGTGCCAAGCAGGGCTGCCTGAGAACCCGGCTCGTCCAGGGTTCCTCCGAGGTGCGGTGCACGGAGTCGAGAACTCCAGATTCCCAGGCCAGGATCTCGCCTCCAGCATGGCTTGGAGACAAAGAGATGCACCCCTGCGGCTCCCGGGGCGGAGGGCTCCGCCCGTGGGCCCGGGTTTCGGCGGGGTTGACGTTCCACTCTCCGGCCCCAGGGGGCGCTGCCGCGTGGGCGCCCGCCCCGCCCGGCCCCGCCCCGCCCCGCCGCGCAGCCCGCGCCTCTCCTCGGTGGTCCCTCCCCCTCACCGCCCTCCCTCCTCCCCCGCCCTCCCCGCCGGTGGTAGGCGCCGGAAGTGCCGCCATTTTGGGGTGTTCTGCTCTAGCGGTGGCGGCGGCGGCGGGACGCGGAGGCTCCCTCGGGACTTGGCCTCAGCAGCGAGGCGGCGGCTGCGGAGGCGCAGGCAGCAGCTGACGCGGCGGCGGGCTCAGGTGCAGCCGCTGGTGAGTGCGGCGGCCGCGGGATAACGGGCCGCGGGGCCGAGGGAGGAGGGAGGCAGAGGGAGGGAAAGGAGGTGGAGGGAAGCGCCGCGGGGCGGGTCCGGTGTGGGCGGCCGCGGGTCACAGGGCCCTCGGGGCGCGGTCGCCACGCTCTCCCCACGCTCTCCCCGCGCCCCAGGGCGGGACCTCTGTGGCCTCCCGGGCCGGGGTCCTCGGCGCCCAGGGTCCTGTCGCGAGCCCACGCCAGGGGAGGCCCGCCTTCCTCGTGGCCCGGCGCCTGCTGCCCGGCCCCGGCGCAGTGTCCCCTTCCCCGAGGTGTCCCCGTCCCCTTCCGCCTCCCGCCGCCCGCCCGAGACGCCCCTGAGCTGACTCGGTCGCCCCACGTGTTGCGGGTGCCCATCCCGGGGCGCCCCGGGCTCCACGCCTCTAGAGGGCAGCGCTCCCCCGGAGTCTCTGGAGCCCCCCGCGCCTCGCCCCAGCCCCGCGGCGCCTAGCCCGCCCTCCCCCACGTCAGGTGTTCACCCTGTCACCGCCGCACCCCGGGGCGCGGCCGGGACCCGGCTTTGCATTTCTGAGGTCGGGGGTGTCGGGGCGGTGGTCCTCCGGGCAGGATGTTGGCTTGGTTCTCCAGGACCCTCGCACAGGCTCCGAGTTTGCCCATGCTTCTGATGGCTGCGGGCTTCTTCCCGAGGCGGAGGGAAGGGAAGGTGGCGGGGTTTCTGCGAGAGACTGTTTCCAGCAAAATTGCAATCGCTTTCTGGCCGGTGGAGTTAGCGCTGCGCGTTTGTGACCGAGTAACGAGGCTGCCTGACAGTTGTAAAGAGCTTGGGTGCTTTACAGGTCTGTGCTGGGAGAGGTCACGAATACCGTGCCTCATCTGCGGGAACTTCACCTCCTGAAGGACTTCCCCTCCCATTCTGTCTGTCTGTCTTAAGACTTTCAGTACGTCCTTTCTCCTTTTCCACGCGTGCAGCACGCTTGAGTTTGTTTCTTTGTAGATCCTCTGTGAGAATGAAGGTGTCTCTGTGGTCACCCCGGGTTCCTTCGGTTTTACCGATCACAGGCCCGCTTGGAAAATCTGCGAGTTGTTAGCACGGCGTACGCGAAGTGTTGCCACAGGCTTTCTGTCCCCGTGCCGCTTCTCTTCTAGCTCCACAGAATGCCACATGGTCCCCCAGCACGACTTCGGCAGGACCGCAGCCGCGCTGTTGGGAAAGCAGAGCTGCGGCTCTCAGCTGTTGCTTTCCCAGGAATGGCCTAGGGTTCCCCTAGCGGAGACCGCGCCGCACCGGCCACCACCTGTTCCATGACGAGGGCTCTGGCCCAGGCTCGGGCCTCTGGCTCCCGCCAGCATTTGTGCCTGCCGTCAGGGCTTCTCCTTAGTCGCGATCTCCGCCTGAGATCCTTCGTGGAGAGGGCCCTTAGACGCGGAGTACCTTCCCCGCCCCTCGATTTTCAGAGGAGGAAACTGAGGCTCTCAGAAGTTAAGGATTTGCCTGCCTAGGCATCCGTAGCAAAAACTATTAAAGCAGTCTCCAGGCTCTTAGGAGACATTCGTCTTGCTTGTTTCTTTTCTTTTCTTTCTTTTTTTTTTTAAACGATATCATGAGCAGTAATGCCATTGCCCTTTGAGGTGTGATGGCGTGGAGAGAACCCTGGATTTAAAGTTAGAAGGCCTGCATTGTAATCTTTGCTCTGTTAGGTTACACAACCTCGACAGAATCATTCAGTTTAGTTAATCTGCAAAATGGAGGAAATGGTGGCTGTCTCAGACCGCGCCAGCTCCCCTTGCATGCAGTAACATGTGAAAGTATGATAGGCAGGCAGTGAAATTTGGAGCCAGAATGGTTTATTTTTCTAAAGATTTTCATATATTATTACAGAAGTTTTAGATTCATTATGCAAATTACAGAGAAGTTAGAAGGAAGAAATTTACAGTCCTCAGTCAGATGATTGTTAATATTTGAATGTTATCTTGTCCATCCTTTTTTTTGTTGTTGTTGTTTTGCGGCACCAGGGATCGAACTCACAACCTCGCACCTGCCAGACAGGTGCTTAAGCCACTGAGCCAAACTCCTAGCCCTGGTTTTTTGAGGCAGGGTCGCACTATGTAGCTCAGGCCGGCCTTGTGCTCGCGTTGTAGCCCAAGCCGGCCTCGAACTCACAACGCTCTACCTACCTCAGCCTCCCAAGTGCTGGAATTAAAGGCGTGCGCCACCACGCCCGGCTCCTTGTCCATTTCCATCCCTTTTTAATGCTGTAGAAGTGTTTGTTATTTCCCAAAATAAGATTGTCCTAGTTGGAGTTTGGTGATGTTTTTAATATTGATTTTTTTAAATTTTAACTTTTAATAGTGCATGTTTGCAGTATATACTGATTACATCCTTTGTGTGGAATTGGTACATGCACATAATATATCCTAATTCTTTTTTCGTCCCCTTCCCCTTCCCTCTGTCTCTTGGTCTCCCTCCCATTTTTAAGATTTAATAGGTGCTAGGCATGGTTTCTTTTTTGTTCTCAACAGCTTCACTACTTGAGCTAGTCTAGTGGATGTCTCAGCACAGATATAGGAAAATCCCTCTTTTAAGCGTATGCTACTTTGGAAGAGGGGGAAAAGAAGATGGCAAAGACCCAGCAGTTACTGTGTGTTGGGTTGTTGTGTGATTTTTTGTTTTTCCTTAAGATTTGAGAGCAAAAAACCAGGTGTGGTGGCACATGCCTGTAATCTCAGCACTCAGGAGGCTGAGGCAGGAGGATCATTGGGAGTTTCAGACTAGCCTGGGCTACGAAGTGAGTTCAAGGCCAGCCTGAACTGCATAGTGAGACCCCGTCTCAAAAAATAGGGCTGGGGATTTAGCTTAGTGGCGTAAGAGCCTGCCTGGGTGGCGCACATTTGTGAATTCGATCCCCAGTACCAAAAAAAAAAAAAAAGAAAAGAAAAAAACTTGGGAGTAGGGTATGGTGGTGAACACCTGTAATTCCAGCACTTGGGATACTGAAGCAGGAGGATCTCTGCAAGTTTAAGGCCAGCCTGGGCTACAGAGCTAGACCCTGTTCAGAAAGGGGGGAAAAAAAATTGGGATGGCTGCTAAATGTAGAGTGTATGTCCTGAGTTTTGTTGCCCTTACTTTTCTTTAGTGCACCTGGGCCTGTGGAGCTGCAGTTTCTGGTGAGGTGACCTAAGGAGGAAGTGGAATGTGAGAGGTAGTGCTGCGGTCCTTGGCAGGAGAAGAGCCATCTCGGTTGAGGAGGAGGAGCACAGGCTGGGAGGAGAACAGGCTCCTGCTCAGCCTTGGGCTGTTCAACAGATGACTCCCGGGGTTTGTTTTTTTTTTTTTTTTTTTCTTCTTTCTTTTTCTCTTTTGGAGTTTTTGAGACAGAGTTTCATTATGCAGTTCAGGCTGACCTTGAGCTCACTTTGTAACTAGGCTAGCCTGGAACTTGCAGCGATCCTTCTGCCTCAGCCTTCCACTACATCCCGCAGATGACTTCCCCACAAATGACTTGGTTCTTATTTAACCAGTGAACCATTGGAGTTGTTTAAGCTCTTTTCTCTTCTTTCTATTTTTTAAGCTTACTGGTACATTTTATTTTATTTGTTTTTATTTATTTTTTTTGTACCAAAAATCGAAATCAGGACCCTCACACTTGGCAGGCAGGCATGACACCACTGAGCTAAATCCCTGGCTCTTGTTGCCACATTTTAGATATAATGTTCACATTCATCATTTCTCTGCAGTTTTAAAAAAGAGCATTATTAAGGTGTGATTTATGTACTACATGATTCACCCACTGAAGGTGTAAAATTTGATGGTTTCTGGTATATCATTAATTAGAAAAAATTGTTAGGCTGGGAGTAGCTCAGTAAGTAGAGTGCTTACCTAGCATGTATAAAGTCCTACATTTAATCCCCAGCACTGCAAAAACAAAAAGCAACAAAATGTGTCATTTGGAATTTGTTTTTTTTTTTTTAAGACAAGGTCTCACTATGTAGTTTAAGTTGGCCTTGAGCACACTACATAGCCCAGGCTGCGGGGATCCTCCTACCTCAGATTCCCAATTCCCAGCTGTAATTCTCAGCTGGGATTATAGGCATGTACATCTTGCCTATGGTTGCTTTGTTAAACATTTAGTTTCTTAAAAATTTATTTATTTCTTGACACGGAGGTTTGAACCCCAGAGCCTTCACCCTGAGTTACATGCTCAGCTCTCTAAACGTTATTTTTGATACAGGCTCTCACTAAGTTGCCCAAACAGGGGTCAAACTTGTGATTTTTCTTCAGCCTCCAGAGTGCTAGGTTTTCAGGGTTGCGCTACCATGCCTGGCAGTTTTTATTTTGAGATTGGATGTCACCATGTTGCCCAGACTGGACTTGAACTCCTGGGCTCAAGTGATTTTCGTGATTCACCCTCTTCAGTAGCCAGATTACAGGTACACACCCCACATTGAATTGCTTTTTAAAAATTTTTATAGTGATAGAAAACACAACAATTTACTGGCTTAACCATTTTTAGGTGTACAGTTCTGTGGCATTAATCACATTCACATTTTTGGAAAATTGTTTTTCAGGAATCTGGATTTTTTTTTTTTTTTTTTTTTTTTTTTTTTTTTTTTTTTTTTTTTTTTTTTTTTTTTTTTTTTTTTTTTGTCTTTTTGAAACAGGGTCTTGCTAAACAGTTCAGGTTGACCTTGAGCTCACTTTAGCTCAGGCTGGTCTCAAACTCTCAATGATTCTCCTGCCTCAGCCTCCCAGTGCTGGAATTACAGGCGTGTGGCACCACGCCTGGCTTTGGAAATGTTTTCTATACGTGAAATTTAATTCATTGAGAAACTCTTTTAGTGGAGTGTGGTGGCACATGCCTGTAATCCCAGCACTCAGGCGGCTGAGGCAGGAGGATCAACACTAGTCAGTCAGCCTGGAATACATAGCGTTGTCAATTTCCCTCCTCCCTTCAACCCCTGGTAACATACTGGGGATTGAACTCAGAGCCTTGCACGTGGTGCTCTTAGCACTGAGCTACACCCCCACCCCTCAACCCCATCATGTGTGTAGTATTGGGGATTGAACCTGGGGTGTGCTGAGATACATTCCAAATCCTTTTTTTTTTTAATTAATTTTGGACACTGGGATTGAATTAAGACTTCCCAGTGAACTAGGTCCTCAGCACCCCTCCTTTCTTTTCTGAGACAAGGTCTCACCAAGGTGCTAAAGCCCAGGAAGAACTTGAACTTGGAATCTTCTTCTCTCAGCCTTCCAGTGTGCTGGGATCTGAGGTACACTTTTCTAAGTATTTTTTGTTATTTGTTTTTTTTGTTTTTGTTTTTTTCCTTCTGTGTGGTACTAGGGGTAGGACCTAGGGAGTGGTGAGCCATATCTCTGCAACCCTTTTTATTTTTTGAGACAGAATCTCACAAAGTTGCTCTAGCTGGCTTTGAACTTACTATCCTCTTGTCTCAGCCTCCTGAATAGCTCGCATTACAGATATGTGCCACAATTCTCAGCTGTACTTACGTTTTGTTTGTGACCTGTCAGGTGTGGCATTTTCCACTTGTGGCATGGTGGTACTTAAAAAATTTAGATTATAAATGTAGTGTGGTTGTGCCTGTCTATAATCTCAGTCCTGAGGGAGGCTGAGACAGGAGGATCAAAAACTTGAGTCCCACCCCAGCAGTGTGTTACTTTCTCAAAAAGAAAAAGCCTAGAGATTGATAGCTAAGTGGTAAGAAGATCCCTGGGTTCAAACCTGACACCCCCAAAACAAGATTAAATTTTATAGCATTTTGGGTTTCTGAGTAGGGCTGTTCAGTTTATATGTATATAACCGAAAGTGGAACTGCCAGGTCATATGGTCATTCTACTTGAAGAACACTTCAGGCTGCTTTTCATAGTATTTGTACCACTTTACAGTCTCACTAAATGTGCACTAGTTTTAGTTTCTCCCATACTTTATAACATTTGTTTCCTCTTTCTCCTCCTCTTTTTTGGTGTTTTGTATTTTTTGTTTGTTTATTTATTTATTTATTTTTTTGAGACACAGTCTCACTGTGCATTTCAGGCTGGCCTTGGGCTCACTTTGTAGCCCAGGCTGGTCTCGAACTCATTGATCCTCCTGCCTCAGCCTTCTGAGTGCTGGGATTACAGGAGTGTGCCACTACACCTGGCATCTTTTCAGTTTTTGAGAGAAAGTCTCACTGTGTAGTCCAGGCTGCCCTCAACTTCAGGATGATCCTCCTGCCTCAGCTTCCTCAGTGCTGGAATTCCAGTTGTGTACCACTGTGCCCAGCCCTTTGTCTACTTGTAAATGATTATTTGGGCTGAGGATGTAGCTCATTGGGGGAGCATTTGCCAGCATATACAAAGCCCTGAGTTTGATTCCCATCACTGAAAAAAATTTATATATTTTATTTTTTTAATTGTTGAGTTGTAAGAGTTCTTATTTTCTGTGCACTAGCCCCTTATCGGTTGTGTGATTTTCCGATATTTTCTTCCATTTTAAGTGTACAATTCAAGCTGGGCATGGTGGCACACACCTTTAGTCGCAGCACTAAAAAAACTAGGGCTGGGAGTTTGGCTCAGTGACTGAGTTCAATCCTGGTGCCACCAAAAAAAAAAAAAAACACAAAAAAAACAGTTCAATTCAGTGGTACTAATTACATTCAGTTGTTTACAAAGGCATCACCATTATCTTTCCAAAAATGTTTCATCATTCCAAACAGAAATTGTGCAGGCATTAAACATTAACTCTTGTCCTCCCTTGCCCTAGGCTGTGTTAGCCTCTGATTTACTTTTTATCTCTGAGTTTGCCTGTTCTATGGGTTTCACATAGCTGGAATCACATAGTGGTTATTTCACATACTGCGTTGCTTTCAGGGTCCATGAATCTTGTAGCATGCATCAGGATCTCATTCCTCCCGGTTTGTTTTTTTTTTTTTTTTTTTTTTTTTTTTTTTTTTTTTTTTTTTTTTTTTTTTTTTTTTTTTTTTTTTTTTTTTTTTTTTTTTTTTTTTTGGTACATAGTCTTTGTGCTGAGCTACGTCCCCAGTCCTGTGGGTTTTTTTTTTGTTGTTGTTGTTTTGTTTTTTTGAGATGGGTCTTTCTGAGTTGCTCAGGTTAGGCAGGAATTTGTGATCCTCCTGCTTCAGCATCCCAGAGTGCTGGAGTTATGGTTGTGTGCACTACACACACTAGGTTCTTACTCCTTTTCATGGCTAGATTCCTCCACTTTTCCAGTCAGGAATGTCTTCATCTCTTGGTTTTCTTGCCTTCTTTTGTAGTTTAGTAAAGATAATGGGCTCAATTAGGATTGCTGCTCTTTGTAAGGGTTGCCAGTCTCAGGTATGACCACTGACACTAAAACCTCTGAAAATTCAAGCATGTCAGTGCACAGCACCTTTTGCAGCAACTCATATCATAGTGTATAATGTCATTTTATTATATTTATTTATTTTGGTACCAGGGATCGAACTCACAATCTTGTGCTTACCAGGCAAGCGCTTGAGCCACTGAGCTAAATCCCCAACCCTCGCTGGGCGTGGTGGCGCACGCCTTTAATCCCAGCACTCGCCTTTAATCCCAGCACTCGAGAGGCTGAGGTAGGAGGAGCGTTGTGAGTTTGAGGCCGGCTTGGGCTACCCAGTGCGACCCTGCCTCAAAAGCCAGGGCTGGGAGTTTGGCTCAGTGACTTAAGTGCCTGTCTGGCAGGTGTGAGGTTGTGAGTTCAATCCCCAGTGCCGCAAAAAAAAAAAAAAAAAAAAAAAATCCCCAGCCCTCATTTTAATTTTAATGTAATCATTAGTTGCCAGTCTTTGAATGTGAGCCTTTTTTTTTTTTTTTGAAACAAGTTCTTGCTGCAGATGTAGCCCAGGGTGGCCTGGAACTCCCAGCAGCCCTCCTGCCTCAGCCTCCCAAGTGCTGGGATTACAGGCATGTGCCCTCATGCCCACTGGTGTACAACTTCTTTTAGTTTGTTTTTGAGGCAGTGTCTTACCATGTAGTTCAGGCTAACCTTGAACTCACTGTGTAGCCTAGGCTGACTTTGAACTTACGGGTGATCCTGCCTCTGCCTTCTGAATGCTGAGATGACAGGTGTGCAACACCGTGTCCCCACCTTTTTAAAAAAAAATTGATAATTTTCGTACATATTTTTTATTTTATTGATGTATTTTAAATGTGCATAGCGATGATATTCATCATAGAAAATTTCTGTCTATATGTAGTATATCTTGCTGCTGCTTTTTTCCCCATTCCCCTCCCTTCTCTTTGACTCATTGTCCCCTTTTTATTTACAAAAGCTTTGTTTCCATTTTTTCCTTCTATTCTTTTTTTTTTTCCTTGTCCCTTTCCCCCTCCTTCATTTGAATATTTTCTTCGTATTACCTATTACACATTTTGGTCTTTGTATACATTTTTGAAACCATGCGATATTTACATATGTGTAAGATTACGGCCTCAAGTTGTGTCCATTTACTTAGAAATGTCTCAAGTGTATCCTTTATGACAGCAGTACTCCATTATGTACAAAAACTGCATCTTCTTTATCCAATCTTTAGTTGATGGGCATTTGGACTGTGTCCAAGATTTAGCTATTACAAACTGTGCTGCTATAGACATGGGTGTGCATATGTCAATCTGGTATGATGTTTTTAATTCTTTCAGTAAGTTACCAAGAAAGTAACCTCTAGTTTCATTTTTTGAGGATTTGTCACACCAATTTCCACAGTGGTTGCACCAGTCTGCACTCCCAACGGTAGAGAAAAGTTCCTTGTTCCCTATCGGCATCTATTATTGGTTGATTTAGGGTCTCACTTTTAGAGGAGACTGACTTTGAACCCACCATGTAGCCCAGGCTGGCCTTGAACTCTTGGTGATTCTCCTGCCTCAGCCTCCTCAAGTGTTGTTATTGTAGAAGTGCATCAGCCTACTTTGCCCCCTTTTGAACCATGACTCTTGAGGAATTCAACCTTTTTATTACTTTTATTATTATCTCTTTTGTTGTTTTTTGAGAAAAGGTCTCTCTGTGTATCCCAGGCTGGCTTTGAAGTCGCTGTGATCCTCCTGCCTCAGTCTCCCAAGTGAGCGTGGGCCACCATGCCAGGCTTAACCTTTTTTCTAGTAATAAAGGAAATTTAACTCCCAGAATTTTTTTAATAAAGGAAATTTAATATTAATCCTTGAGGCATGGAAATATTACTCAGTCAAATCGCCGTCCCAAAGAAGTTTTATATTTGCTGGCCGTGGTGGCGCACGCTATTAGTCCTAGCCCTCGGGAGGCTGAGATAGGAGGAGCGCTGTGAGTTCGAGGCCAGTTTGGGCTACAATGTGAGCACAAGGCCGGTCTGAGCTACATTGTATGACCCTGTGTCAAAAAACTAGGGCTGGGAGTTTGGCTCAGTGGCTTAAGTGCCTGCCTGGCAGGCGCGAGGTTGTGAGTTCGATCCCTGGTGCCACCAAAAAACAAACACAGAAAAAAACCCAGGAATTGATTCTATGCCTTTCCGCGTAGGATTTCTAACAGATTCCAAAGTTGACTGCTGTAGGTTGAGCACAGTGACACAAATGTGTAATCCCAACCCTGTGCAAGATCTGTCTCAAAAAAACCAAAACCAACGTTGATTGCTATTAATATAATTCTGGATTTTCCTGCACCTTTTCCCTAGAGGTTCCTGAGACACTGAAATGGGAAAGGCAAGTAAACTGCAAATAAGAAAGTTAGGATGAAAGCCCAGGGACTTATAGACTTACTATATTTGAGAGTTGGTTCTTTGGTTGTGGAGTCTGTGTGTGTGTGTATGTTACTGGGACTTGAACCCAGGGTTCAGCTACATCCCCAGCCCAAACTGGTTTCTGGCCCCCTCATCCTCCTGCCTCAGTTTTCCAGGAAACTGGGATTACAGGTGTGCAACACTGACTCGGTTGTTCAGGCTTTAAAATAGAAATGTATGGATTGAAAAATTGTATGTGACGTGAAAGGAGTTTATTCACTCTGGGAAGCTTGGCTGTGGCAGCTCGCTGCGGGTTTAAAGGTTGTTGTCAGCACTGTGACGCTAATGGTTTCAGGCCTGTCTCCTTGTCTTCCAAGCAGAGGCATTGACCCCATGGATCACGTGTGGTGGCACTGGTAGGCACAGCAGTGGCTGAGCAGTGTGATGGTGCTGTTTCCTTGGCCTCTGTTCCCACAGGTGATTGGCTGACCTGGGGCAGGATTGCAGCTCAACCCGGTGGAGGACATAGTGGGGAGTTGCCCAGCAGCACTGTCTGGGTAAGGGCTGCTAAGGCAACTGTTCTGTGGTCTCCCCTTTCGGGTGTGTTTGTTTTGCATTTTCCTTTGTGTAGTATGGTTTAAGGGATAAGATTGTTTGTTAAAGTACAACTCAGGTTATCTGAAATATTTTGTTAAGCAGGACATTCTTCATGGAATCTTTTAGCTCACTGTTCCTTGTGGAATGCCTAGTAATGTGGTTTCTTACACTAATCTTCATTTTCCCTACTTCATGTGAGAATCTTTTGATAGGAGGCGTCTGTGGTTCAAAGAAAATGGGAAAACAGATAAATATATTGAATTTCTAATGGAGGACACCTGAGTCTCTTCCTAGTTTAATTAGATGAATAGAGCTGGAGAAACAAAAGAGCTGGAGAAGGTGAGCAGATAAAAAAATTTTTTTAAGTTTTTTTTTTGAAACAGGGTCTTACCACATAGTTCAGTCTGGCCTTGTGCTCACTGTGTAGCTCAGGCTGGCCTTGAACTCAGATCCTCATGCCTCAGTCTCTGGAGCAGTGCTGGGACTACATGTGTGCACCAACACATGTGACTAGAGATTTTTTTTAATACAGTACTGTTCTGTTATAATGTTTAAATCTCTGCTGTGCTGTGGAAGTTGTGTGTCTATTTTAAACTTCAGCTTCAGTGAGTTCTGAATCTTTAAACTATCAGAATGTTTTGTGTCCATCATAAACTATATTGATTTTTCCATATTTCTGCTAAGGATCTATCGATACACACACACACACACACACACACACACTTTTTGAGACAAGGTCTCACTATGCAGTTCAGGCTGATCCTGAACTCACCATGTAGCCCAGGCTGACCTTTTTTTTTTTTTTTTTTTTTTGTGGCACTGGGGTTCCAACTCAACCTCACGCCTGCCAGCCAGGTGCTTAAGCCACTGAGCCAAACTCCGGGCAGTTTTTTTGAGACAGGATTGCACTGTGTAGCTCAGGCCGGCTTTGCACTCACGTTGTAAGCCAGCCTCTTAACTCACAACGCTCCTCCTGCCTCAGCCTCCATTTGTGTTGGGATTAAAGGCATGGGCTGCCACACCTGCCTTCAGGCTGTCCTTGAACTCACAACAATCCACCTGCCTCAGCCTCCTGAGTGCTGGGATTACAGGTATGCACTACTATGGCCCACCAAAGATTTTCTAAGTCTGAAACATTTTCACAAGGTAGAAGGGTAAATATCAAAATTTTCTCTGGGCAGTAGGGTATGGATGATACTTTTTTTTTTTTTTTTTTGTGGCACCGGAGATTGAACTCACAACCTCGCACCTGCCAGGGCAGGCACTTAAGCCACTGAGCCAAATTCCCAGCCCTGGTTTTTTGAGGCAGGGTCGCACTATGTACTCAGGCCAGCCTTGCAAGCCGGCCTCGAACTCACATTGCTCCTCCTACCTCAGCCTCCCGAGTGCTGGGTTTAAAGGCATGTGCCACAATGCCTGGCTATTGCATGATACTTTTTACTTCATATTATTGTTTTTTGATTTTATACAGAGAATATGAGTCTTGTAGCAGTGAAAAGTTGTATTAAAATCAGACTTTTTCCCTTAAGGGCTGAGAAAGACTAATTAAAGGGGACTAAATTACTTAGTGTTTATCTCAGAGAACTTTGTGCATTCTGTGTGACTGAGAGTCAGCCAGCCTTGACCCTGCCTTGCAGGAGGTGGACTGGTTCAGAGCAGCTTTGACACTTCAGAGCGCTTAGACAGTGTGACCTTGCATGTCGAGGCCGTGAGTGGGGGTCGGTGGCCTGAGCTTGGTGTGCTGTGTTGTAGTGTGGGCCAGTGCAGCCCTGGAAAGGAGTGCTTGCTGCCTGGGGGGGCGGCTGTGTTCTCTGTGTCAGATGGAGGTGACCGGCTTCACCGCCTCTTCCAGGTGAGCACACTGCTGAAACTGGTTTTGAGGGGACATGTCTTTTTTGGGGGGGGTTTACAAAAGTCTTGGTTTCAGAGGTGTTTTAAAAGATCAATTTTTTTTTTTTTTTTTTTTCCGGCATCGGGGATTGAACTCACAGTCTTGCGCCTGCCAGGGCAGGCGCTTAAGCCACTGAGCCAAACTCCCGGCCCTGGTTTTTTGAGGCAGGGTCGCACTATGTAGCTCAGGTCAGCCTTGCACCGCGTTGTAGCCCAAGCCGGCCTCGAACTCACAACGCTCCGCCTACCTCAGCCTCCCAAGTGCTGGGATTAAAGGCGTGCGCCACCACGCCCGGCTCAAGATCAATATTTTTGATATACATAACATTGCTATTCTTCAGCAAAAGGAACACTAAATTTAAACCTGCCGCAGCTTTCTCTTTGTTCTTTTACCATTTTGTTTCCTGTGAGATTGAAACAGGTTCTTGTAGTGACTGTAGGAATGTGGGATACTGGGTGTTATTGTGGAGAAAGTGCTGGTCTACTGTGAATAGACTTTTTGTTTGTACCCAATATTACTTGGGCATCTATTAAGTTTTGTACAGATAATTTACTGTAGGCTTTTTCCAGTTTCTTTGTGCTTGCAGTTTTTGTGTGGGGGAAACATTTTTCTCTGGGCCAGTCCCCTCCCCCACACTCTAGTCACAGAGCTTGGCTAGTGTTCCTTTCTTCCTGGAGGAATTGTCGGACAAGGTGAGGCTGCTGCTAGTTCACCGCGCCGCACTGGGTGAATTTACCCGTGAGAAGAACCTGTGCCAATCACTGGCCGCTTGCCTGATTCAAGTGCTGTCTGAGCCAGAGTTTTGTTTCACCAGGGAGTGAAAGGAAGTCAAGGTGATGGTGACGCTGTCAGTTGACTGGTGTTTGCTCCATGAAGCAGCATGACTGCTTTGTGGTCGCTTTCATCAAGAATGTTTCACTGGAAGCTGTTTCTGTGGTGAAAGACTATTTTTCTCATACCCTTAGAGCAAGAGGAGCAAATGTTGCATTTTGTTTAGGAGTTCTTTGGTCCCTCCTTGCTCCTACTTCATTTCCTGTTTTTGTCACAACCAATCTTTATGAAGCTTTTCCATTTATTCATTCTAGTACTATCTTATGGAATGTAACTTAGTGTTAGTAATTTGTTTTTAGTAACATCTTTTTTTGTTTCACTGAAGTT
>RJWM01032710.1:0-21240 GCA_004363535.1 Dasyprocta punctata | reverse complement strand
TTTCCCTACTGACTAGTAGCACTGAACATAATTTCATATGCTTATTGGTTATTTTTCTATCTTGTTTTTTAAAAAAGGTCTGTTTGGATTATTTTCTCATTTTAAAATTGGGTTATCTTTTTTATTTTTGAGTTGCATGAGTTCTTCATATATTTTGGGGACACATCTCTTATCAGATAAATGATTTGAAAGTATCTCCCCCCAAATCTTTATTTATTTATTTATTTATTTGAGATGGAGTCTTGCTCTGTAGATCAGGTTAGCTGTGAACTCACTGAGTAGCCCACGCTGCCCTCAAACTTGTTTTGGTCCTTCTGTCTTAGCTTCCTGAGTGCTGGGATTATAAGCATGAGCCACCATGCCTGGTAGTTATTTTTTCCCTTCCTATAGATTGACTTTACACTTGGGTTTCTTTGTTGCTATTTGTTTGTTTGGCAGGGCTGGGAATTGAACATAGAGCCACATGCTAGTCAACCACTTTACCACTGAGCTACAGTCTTGGGCCATGTCTTTTCACTTTCTTTATGATTTTGTCATACAAAACCTTTTTATTTTGGTGAAACAATCATATTTTTTGTATGTGTGTGCTTTTCACTTTTTAAGTAAGAATTCACTGCTAAATATAAGGTTATAATGATTTTCTTCTGTCTTTTAAGAGTTTTACAATTTTGGCATGTACATTTAACTCTTTGATCAATTTTGAGTTAGTTTTTGGTATATGATGTGAGGTAAGGGTCCAGGTTTCATGCTTTTCATGTGGATATCTAGCTATCATAGCACTATTTGTTAAAAAGATTGTTCTTTTTCCACCTAATGGTTTTAGCATCCTTGCTGAAAATCAGTTGACCATAAATGATTCTTATATATGATATATATATAGAAATGTGATATATATATTTTCTTTATATAAATCATAATAGCTAAATTGTGTATATTGTTTGAAGAAAGGGTTTAGTTTTATTCTTCCTTTCTCTTTGGATATGCAGTTATTTTATCTAACAATATTTTTATACTTTCTCTGAATTATTTCATTTCCCCACAGGATAAGCATTCACTTTTTGTTTTTATCACCTTGGACTTTTATCTTTGCATTTTATTTTACTATTTACTTAACTTTGTGTGGAAGTATTAAGAAGAAAGTAAGAACTATGATCTATAAGTGGGTCAGCTCTGCCTCAGCACCTGCTGATTCTTCTGTATATTGAATAGGTCAAACATTTTAAATAGCAATAATAAGTGTAGCAAAAGCATGCAGTTAGTTTACTGAAAGGGAAATTAAGTTTGTAACCAAAGGTTTGAGTTAACCATGAAAAATCAATTGATAGAAAATAATTTAACATTCATGTATTTCACTGCTAAAGTTTAAGAATTGTTTTCAGTACTATTTTCTTCCATCAATCAACCATCAGGCAACCAGAATTCAACATGATACAACTGAGCATCCCTAATCTGAAATCAGAAATCTGTAAAATTTGAAACATGTTTTGTCACAAACAGAAAATTCTGTGCCTGATGTGCTAAGACAGCTTACAGTCAAAATACAAACACATTAATAATATTACATAAAACTGCCTTTGGGCTATTTGTATAAGGTGAAGCATTAGTGAATTTTTTTTGTTTAGACTTTGACTCTATCCTTGATATTGCATTAGATATAGATATAGAGATATCTATATATTTAAAAATAAAAAATTTGGAAATCAAAACTTCTGGTCTCAAGCATTTTATTTTATTTTACTTTTTTTGGTAGTGGCTATCGAACTCATGACCTTGTGCTTGCCAGGCAGGTGCTGTGCTGCTGAGCTATATCCCTGGTTCTCACAAGTGTTTTAGGTAAAGACACTCAAACTGTAATAACATGATATTTACTATGCAACTTACAAAATACTGCCACAGACAGTAATTATTCATAGCATTAAAAAAGATTAGTGCTTTGAAGCTTTGACTATTTTGATAAGTCAACATGGTATTGACAAGTTATTTTAACTAAAGTTCATAGTTCAGACTAAGATTCACTCTGTGGTATATATTCAATGACAAATGCATAATGACAATGTATACACCAGTTAAATATCATTCAGGCTAATTTTATTGACTTAAAAAATCCCATGTGCTTTGCCTAGTCATTCTGCCCTTTCCTGATCCCTGAAGATCCAGAACGTCATTGGAATCATGCAACATGTACCCATTTCAGATTGGCTTCTTTCACCTGACGACACACATTTAAATTCTCTCCATGTCTTGAAAGCTCATTTCGTTGTATCTCTGAATTTTTTTTCTTTTTTTGGTACTGGGAATCAAACTCAGGACCTTGTGCTTGCCAGGCAGGTGCTTGTACCACTGAGCTATATTGCCAGCTCCTTGTTGTATCTCTGAATAATATTCTGTTGTACCGTTACTCAGAGTTTGTTTTTCCATTCACCTATTAAAGGGTATTTTGATCATCTCCAAGTTTTGCTGATTATAGATAAAGCTACTTCAAACATTCATGTGCAAGTTTTAGTGTGAGCATAAATTTTTAGTTCATTTAGGTAAATACCAAAAAGCACAACTGCTGAATTTCATTCTCTTTTTATGTATGAAAACGACTCACCATCTTCTGTTTTCAGATCTGAAATGTGGTAGCTTGAGAGTAATAGTTCCAAGTGAACATTCTCTTCTTGATTTTTATAAACTATTTTTTACTTTCCATGAGCTTTGGGGAGTTGTAATACTTTTTTTCCAGTTCTTGGAGTTGAATCCACATATAACAGGCAAGCACTCTGCCACTGAGCCGCATTCCCAGCTCCCGTTAACTACTCCTGTTTAAATTAGAGATGTGTGGTGTGTTTTCAAAGGCGTGTGTACAAAGCATTTATGTCTTTGCATTTTTTCTGAAAGACTTCAGGCCATTAAAAAAAAATGTCATTATCTCTTTCCAAAACCATCCTGAGAGGCTCAGAAGCTGGTTTTAGAAGTTGTGACCAGGGAACATCTGTAAACATTAAAGAAACTTAAATTCACAGTGTCCAACACTAATCACAGTGTTGATTAAATACTGTATGCTCATTGTCAAGTTCACTTTTATAATGCATAGACATGGATTTAAAAAGAAGAGATTGGAAACAAAACTCCAGCTTATTAAAAGGTGAGTTAATTTCTTTTGCAAAGTAAAAGAGCAGGGAGAATGAATTCTTTTCAGTATGGAAATATTTAAACTGGACAAAGAGAAAAGCTTTTAACTGAAATCTTTTAATCACACTTATGTCCCCTTTCAAAAAAGGTCACTGTGACCAGGTGCGTCTGAGGGAAATCTGAATGAACCTTTCCATGATGATTGTGTGAATCCTAGAGCATGTTAGCATTTTATAAAAAATCTTTGTCCATTTTCCAGTGTGCCAGGAAGCTGTCTGGGAAGCCTTCAAGACTTTTTGGGATCGACTACCTGGAAGCAAGGAATATCGTTACTGGATGAATTTGTGTGAGGATGGAATCACAAGTATATTTGAAATGGGCACAAATTTTAGTCAGTCTATGGAACATAGAGGCTTAATCATGAAGGTAAGAATCACAGGAGGGAAAGAATTGTTGCACTGTTGCAGGAGCACATACACACAGCTTAGGTGAGCTGCCCAAGGTGTACCTTAGTCTGTTATCTCTAGTTTTGGCTTTTATAGTAAACATTGTTAATCCAGGTAACAGGTTCAGCCTTGTTCATAAATGTAGATATTTGGAAATAATATTCAGCAAATGTTTTCAGGCTCTAAATATAGATCTGTGAGTCAGATTTTTTTTGTCAAATTAATTTCCATATTAATTCAGACTGGATAGCAATGATTCTGATTAAGATAGAGGATATAGTTCCATCGTGAAAATGTTTAGTGAAGCATAAATATGGTTGCAATTAATGATTTGCTAAATTTTCTTGTTTTAGATATTAGTTTATTCTTAGCAAAGGGTAAATAAGCATGACTATAGACACATTACCTGCTTATTTTCTCTTTTTCACATAGCATGCATGTATTCATAATGAGAAAAATAAATTGATCTGGCAAATGTGGCAAATCATTTATGCTGTCTGATATGCCATGTGTCTCTGTCCATCTGTTCAAGACTCATTTGTCTTCAGCTCAGATGTAACATTTCTTGTGAGGAACCAAACCTCAGTTGAGCAGATTTAGTTCCAAATTCCTTGAGATTCCACTATTCTTTCTTTATTCTTTAATATTTAGTTCTTATATTTTATTATTACCAGCTGTATTCCTCTACTATACTATGAGTCAAAAGGTAAGGATTGCTGAGTGTGGTGGGGCACATCTGTAATTCTAGCACTTGAGAAGATGAGGCAGGAGGATCACTGTGAGTTTGAGGCCACCCTGGGCTACATAGTGGGTTCAGGACCAGTCTGAACTACACAGCGAGACACTGTCTCTAAAGAAAGGTAATGATTATGTTATTGTATGTTAGTTTTTACATTCCTATGATACAGTAAATATGCAGTAGTTATTTTTGGAACAAAGGTATTTAAGCAATAACCACAATTGAAGTAAGCTCCAATTTATAAACTTTATGAATATTATTTCAAATATTGTTGGTAGTATATACCTTGCAAAGACTGAACACTATTTAACAAATAAGTAACTCTGAGCTATTTTTATTCAAGCCCCATAAGAGTAAATCTTAAGGTATACATCTTAAAGTAATAACATAGCAAATTCTTTCTATTTTAAGCTTTTATTTCTAGTGGAGACATACTATTATTTTCATTTTGGTCTTGCAGAAAGAAGATCTTATTATATGAAGGCAAGTTGCAGAGAGAAAATGATCTGATAAACATGAGTAGACCCAAAGACAAATTTTGCAGGGTTGTAAACATTTTGAAAGTATGCAGACTTTTGTCTGTCTTGAAATGAACGTGATTTTTACTCATGGTATCTCATATTTCAACCTGTGTATTTTTTTCCCTGTCACATTTTTAACTGCTCAATGTTTACAATTATGATACTAGCTACCATTTACTCCATTTAGGTATCAAGTTTATAGAAACATTATATCTAATACATAGCCTTACAAAGAGGCAGCATTATCCCCATTTTACAGATAAGGACATTAAACATTAGACATCATTGTGGTTCTACACAGCACAGGAAGGTATACACAGGAGAGGACTGGACAAAGAAACCGGAGGGGATGCTGCCTCAGTCTCCAGGCCTGAGACAATGAGGTTCCTAGCCAGACCGTGAGACGGAGAAAAGGAGCATGAGAGACATAAGTAGGAAACAAGATTAGTAGGAACTGTGATAGACTGGATGGGAGTAGAATGGCCTAAGAGAACTCCCACTTTCTACCTTTGTTAACAAAGATGAAGAACTAAGGCAGAGAAGCAGTTTTGTAGATGTGATAGGGAAAATAAGTTCACTTTTGAATGGATTCATTTGAACTCTCTGTGAAATTTGAATTGCTTGATATTTAGGTATAAAACTAAGGAGAAAGGTGTGGGTTGTAAATATAGCTACAGGACTCATCAGTCCTTTGATAGTAGCTGGAACCATGAAAATGAGATTATGCTGGGAGAGACTGTAGAGTAATGCGTTAGTGAGCTTTTGCATGACAAAATAACTGGGAGAAATCAATTGAAAGGACTAAAGATTTATCTTGGTTCATGGTTTCAGAGGTGTCAGTGTATGGTAACTTGACCTGGATGCTTTTAGGTTTGGAGCAAGGCACTGTGGAAGAGAATAGCTACTCAGTTCAAGATGATCAGTAAGACAATAGGCAGGGTTCACTTTTATAACAAAACCCTTCTCCCCAAACCTATTAATCTATGAGTCCATAAATGGTTTAGTCTACTGATGAGGTCAGAGCCCTTATGATCCAAACACCTCCCAAAGACCCCACCTCTGAATAGTGCTGCACTGGGAACCAAGCCTTGAACACACAAGTTTTCGGAGGACATTTAAGATCCAAACCATAACAAGTAAAAAGAACAGTGAGTTATTTATTTACATCGTTTGAGATGTTTAGGGTAATAGTCTCTCAATTTGATGTATGAATTCATAAATGGCACCTGAATGATTCTGGGATTGGACTGTTTATCTGGGGAGGAGAAACTAGGATTTAGAACTAGATTTTTAGTTCTAAGTATTCTTTTCATCATTTTGGTCTTAAAATAAAACTACTAATTTAGAGGAAACTTGGGGACAATTTGCTTTGGAATGCCTTTGAGGAAAATCTAATTGCTGATAATGATTTTTTTTTGGTCTGAATTCTGAAGAAATGGGTTCATTAGTTATTTTATCTACATGTTCATGTGGGTGGAGGACAAGATTATAAATTTTTACTTCACAAAATTCAAAGTCCATGATAGGTAAATGTAAAACTCTATCTTCTCTTATTTGCAGGCTTCTTTTGAGAATGGTTAACAAGTAAAAACTATTAATCTCTGCCCATTAAGAAAGAGTATAACCATGGGACACATAAATACAGATTAAATGTTGGTATATTCCCACATCACAAAACAAACAACATCATCAGTGCATGTTTTTATCATTTGCCTAAACATAAAGAATAATAACATATATTCTGCCTTGTTAGTGTGTTAAAGTTCTCTATGAAATAGGTTTTATTTACCGTTTCATATGTTAACTCTTTGTTATTGCTGTGTCATTGTTTTCTTAGAAACTGGTTCACACAAAGGAAATGGTAAGCAGGTGAGTGTCTCTTTTTCCCTAAATTTATGTTTGGCAAAATAAATGTGTCACATCTACTGTAAGAATCACCTTCAATTTAATCCCAGCACTCAGGAGGCTGAGGTAGGAGGAGCGTTATGAGTTTGAGGCCGGCCTGGGCTACAACGCGAGCGCAAGGCCGGCCTGAGCTACACAGTGCGACCCTGCCTCAAAAAAACTAGGGCTGGGAGTTTGGCTCAGTGGCTTAAGCACCTGTCTGCCAATCCCCGGTGCCGCAAAAAAAAAAAAAAAAAAAAAAAAAAAAAAAAAAAAAAAAAAAAAAAAAGAATCACCTTCAATTTTTTGTTTATTATTTTTATTAGTATATGTTGCAGTACATAATGATTATATTCATTATGGAGAATTGGAACATGTATGTAACACATCTCAATCTTTTAATCACCCCAAATTTATTGATTCCTATTCTATTTTCTTGCCAGTTCCTGCCAAGACCGAGCATGTGGGTAAGTCTCAAATTCGTTTTCATATCTTGAGGCTACCTCCCTTTCTAGAAAACTACCACAGCTACTATATTTATTTACTGTTTAATCTTATCAGGGGGCAGAATTGTTTCTCTCTTGGTTAAGAAACAGTTTTGCGACTTTGTCTATGGAATGATCCACTCTTGTTAAGATTTAAAGGATAACATTAAAACTGTTACCTTACTAGAGGATATCTTAGAAGAGGCTAGTTTATTAAATGATGGTTGGCACTGTGGATTACTTTTTGGACTTTATTCTTATGATCTTGAAACATAAAAATAGCACAACCTTGATGAATGCACTTGTGTTATGATAAGATAATTTCTGCTTCTTAGTAATAGCACAAAGTAGATCACAGATGATGAGGTATTTTGAGCCTATAGCAGCTGAAAATTTCTGTCCATCCTCAGAATATCTAGATTATGTCAGCATGTGAGTAGTTATGTAGGAAAGCACTACTAGGTTGAAAAAATCAAGTAAACAAGCAGTGTGCATAGATCTAGCCTCAACAGCAGAGTTGAGATAAAGCATAGTTGGAGTACACATATGGGTAGTAGTGGGGTGTGTATTGGTCAGCTTTCCTGGTGCTGGTACAAAATACTTGACATCCACAAATTTAAGAGAGATTTACTTTGACTCATGGTTGCAGAGGTTTCAGTTCATGGTTGGCTGTTTCTGAGGCAGAGAAACATCATGGCAGAGTACAGGATGGAAGAAAGTTGTTTAACTCATGGCAGCCAGGAAGTGGAGAACAAAAAAACCAGATAGGGAGAGGAAAGTTGGGCATGGTGGTGCATGCATGTGATCAGTTTTCTGGGAGGCTGAGGCAGTGGAAATACCAGTTAAAGTCACCCTGGATGATTTAGAGAATGTGTATAGAAACTAAAAGTAGAAAAGGTACTGAGGTTGTAGCTAAGTGTGAAGGCTTTGGGTTCATTCTCTCATCTTACACACACACACACACACACACACACACACACACCCCAAAACAGAAAAGAGCCAGAGATAAGATATAGTCCTCATGGTCACACCACTGTTAACCACACAGACATGCTCAGAAGTGTGCTTTAATAATCTCCTAGCCATCTCTAAATCCAATCAAGTTGTCGAGGTTAACTGCCACAGAGGGTAACTAGGTTTCAGTTCAATAAAAATGAATAGGTGGAAATGTGACTCTGTGGTTTTTTTTCATGCAGCTGAGTATACCACTGAACTGGATTATGCTGGAATTTGGGATGAGATATTCACTGAAATGTGGGGCTATGTGGTTCTTTGGGTGTGATCTCTTGGCCATAGGGAAACAGAGCTCAGAGGTTCTTTGTGATTGTCACTGTGGTAAATAATGAACTAAATACTCTTGTGAGTCCTACCAGTCCCAGTGGGTTTTATACTAATGTGAACTATGTGGTAAGAACTCCATTGGTCAGGGTTCTGAGATTCAAACAGGGACTTGAAATTATGAGAAGCTTAAAGGACTTCTATTGTCCTAGAATCCCCAGACTAGCTATTTTGAGGTTCTCTGAGATGTTTGTCGCCTTTTCATGTGATTCTATAAACATTGCAAGACAGGTGGGACAGCTGGGACAGGAGTAGAGGGCTTGTCATGCTGAATACAGGTCTGTAATGATGCAGTATTCTGGACTGGGGTTCTATATCACAGACGTGTGGTAAGCAAGGGAAGCATTTGGCTGACATTTATTCATTATCTGTGAATTTTCTGGACTGGTTGGTATTAACTCTCTCTTCTTAGTCTAATTTTTCTTTTTCATAAACAGAAAGCCTTACTCATTTAGGAAGTTTTAGGCTGGTAGTTTCATTATTGACTAAAGTGTGTCCCATCCTCACAGACTGATTTAATAGAATACAACTTGGTTTGAGATTCTTAAAGAGATCTCAAGGTGATGCTAATGTGCAGCAGGTGCTGAGAATCACTGTTTTAGGCTATTGAAGATTTAATGATGAACTAACAGCTTTACCAGAAAAAGGTAAACACCACCACTAAGCATTGTTCATTTGCTGGAAGAGAGTTTTCTAGAAAGTGTTTAAAAACTCTACCAAAAGGATTGTCATAGATCAACATGTTTATTTTAAATGAAAAATCATCAGTGTGTACATATTAAAATGGAATGTTCTTCACTGTCTAATGTTCTCATGGAGAGTGGAACAGTGTTTATCCTATATTTATATTTTCTATATACATACAAAATATTGTTTTTTAGGAAACTTTTCTAATATTATTGTAGGAAATGCATTGCTTATAAAGCATATCCTTTTAATAAACCTTATATAATAAAATACATTTTTGCTTTTTTTCCCCTGAAGGCAATCACTCCTAAACAATATTTTCTAGCTATCTGTAAATCTATTATTCTAATGTGTTGTAGTCAGGGTTTACAAGGGAAAAGATTTAATACCAGACACATAATTAATAGGATTATTTTGTAATATTCATCCAAAGAGTCAAATGCACAAGAGCGTGGGAGATCTGTCCCCACACTAGGGACCCAAAGAATCCAGCTGAGGGCCTCGATCCCACAGCAATGTCTTGCATAAGTCCAGCAGGAGGCCTGGAGCCCACAATAATCTTTCATGCAAGTCTGTATCAAAGATCTGCACTGGGAAGGCCCAAAGGTCAGTGGTGGAAGCTAAAAAGTCTGTACCAGCAGGGTGAACGATCTGTGCCACCAAACTGAGGGATCTGCACTGGAGCCAGGCAGTGTTGCTCAAAGTAAGGACTAGAGCTCCCCCAAAGAGAACTGCAAGCGACCTCAACAACAATAAGGTTCCAAGCTCCTCTGATGATGAGGACAGCCGAGTTCACATCAGGAACTGTGTGACACACTTCTCCAGGAGAATCAACCACACACCACCTTCCCCTCCAGTTTTCTTTTATATGCTGTTAGAAACAATCCTCAGGTGGGCCATCCATACCCAGCACCATGCTAAGTCAGTTCATCTGAGTGCTGCAAGTTGACCACCAGTTGTCAATCCACCATATAATGATAGAGCTAGATGGAACTGTAGAAGTTATTTCCTCCAACTTTAATCTGCTCGGTCCAGGGTGATTTGTGCAAGTTCTCCATAAATTTAGGGTGCCCAAAGCTAAGTTAATCCTTTTCTCAAAATCTGTTTCTTTTTGAGTTCCTCTCGTCAGCCAATAGCACCATCATATATCTAGTTAACTGAATTCGTTTCTCTTACTTTCCATTTTCTTCTGTTTCTTAATAATGCCTTGATTCTACCAGTTTCTTTCTGACTTTACTATACCTACTCTAATTCATGTTAAAAACTCTTTCTTAGTACAAAGGCTTGATAGTACAACTCTCTACGTTCCTCTGAGCCACTTCAACACTGTGATTAGAGCTGTTTCAAAATAATAAATCTGACCACGTTCCTTCTTTGTGCAAGGTAATTTAGTAGTTCTTCATTCCTCTTTAAATTAAGACTAACATGGTAAATGAGGCTCTTTACAATCAGGCCTATGTTAAACCTCCACCTCATTTGTCTATTCAAGCACTCTTTTAGATCACTCTTGTGCCATAATGTTTCTGTCTTTGTTGCCTGGGTAGCCAACTCACATTGTGTTTTGGTTTTTTTTCCCCCTTAGTTTAGCCATCATTTCCTTTAGGAAGTGCTGCGTGATTCATGAATCTATGATCCTTTCCTCAGAAAATTTGGGCTAACTCTTGCTCATTTTTATATTCCTAAGGTCTGAGATCCTGCCTGGCTCAAAATAAGTGCTCAATAAATATCAAATGAATAAATGAATGAATATAGCACAACTAGTGAATGATGGCATTAAGTTTTGATCTCAGGACCTCTTGATATAGGGGAATGAAACTCCCAACTTACTGTATGTCCAGTACAAGTTCGTGTTGTCTAAAATTGAAGAATGAATTTTAGGAACAACGGAGGTTAACAGCAGAATATATTTACTGAGAGAGAGAAAACTTCTGTCTGAGAGAGACAGAAGTGGTCCTGAGCGTGTTGCCAAAGACTGTCTTTTCTAGGGAGTTTTATAGAGTAAAACCATGAGATGAGAGGGGTCTAAGGTGAGGAAAACCTGGGAACTCACAAGGTGGGCATAAGGTGGGACAGAACTGTGATCAACCAATAAGATTAATTGTTCAGGTAAAATTGATTAAATCAAGGACAAATGGGGAAGCGAGTTACACAGTAAGTGGAGATGCTTAAAAGCAGCGCCTCTTCCTGTAAGGGTTTGGGATGCTGACTCTTGACTTTCTCAGGGTGATAGAGAACTATTTGGACTGTGGGTCCTTAGGATGCAGTTGTATTTGTCTTGCCTTTCGTCTTGAGATCTGGCCCACAGCAGGAGGTGCCTGTCTCCTCAGAGGTCACAAGGTATTTGATCTTCTGCACTGGCTCCTTTAAGGTCCTAGCCCTGTCTGACTGCCTATAATATTTCTAACTCAGTTGTCTGTAACACTCTGACTCCAAATTTGCAACAACTTTTCTTGTTTGTTTGTTTTTTTGTTTTGAGACAGGATCTCACTATGCAGTTAAAGTTGACCTTGAACTCACTAGTAGCTGAGGCTGGCCTCAAACTTGTAGCAATTCTTCCTCTCCTGGAATTACAGGCATGTGCCACCATGCCTGGCTGCAACTTTAATCGAGGGCTTATGCTTTTATTTTTAAAATCTGTTTGCAATTTTAGAATAAAATAAAAATAGTAAAAGCTCTAATGCAATCATTTTGTTGGACAGATTGATTCTACTGGAATGATAAATAGAAGTAACTGTCAGCTTGATCCATAGGTTTGGAAAAATGATTGAATTTTTCTACTATTGAATAATATTTATTTTTTACAAGTACTGCTGAGCATTGTGGTGCATGCATATAATTCCAGAAGATTATTAGTGACTACTTTGCAAATTTACTCCAATAAGTTTGACAATCCTGAAGAAATGGAAAGATTTCTGGATATTATATGAATTACCAAAACTGAACCAAGAAGATATAAAAACTCTGAATAACCCGATAACATGAAATGGAATAAAAGCCTGTCAGTTATGAGAATCCTAGGACCTCATGGAGTCTACAAGAACTTTGGGGAAGATCCAGTTTCAATGCTCCTCAAACTCTTTAATAAAATTGAAAGGGAGGACTATTGCTGAAGTCATTCCCAGAAGCTAGTAGTACCCTGATTTCAAAAGTGTACTAATAACCCAATTAAAAGGAAAATTATAGGTCAATATCTTTAAAGAACATAGGTGCAAAAATCTTCAAGACACTGGCAAACAGAATTCAACTAATTAAAAAGATCCCACTTGATGACCAGCCTGGCTTTTTCCATGTATGCAAGGATGGTTTTATAGACATAAATGTAGTATATCACATAAATAATGGAGAAGACCTAAAGTTTGCTTGTAGAAGTGAGCCTAGAAAGGTAACAGCTTACACGTCACTGTAAAATGGTGGGCAGAGGTTATCTGAAGTAGGATGAACAGTTGTAAGGCCATATGAGGATGAGTACAGTTCATAACACATGGGTAAACTGAGGTAACTGGAACATGTTTGATTAAATTGTGCATGTGAACTTTTTGTGTATTCTTATGGCTTCTTTTCATCTGGTTACAGTTTTCTTGATTCACTTACTGTCTTTTTTTTTTTTTTGCAATGAAATCGTGTAGAAGTAATGGAAAAATTTGTGTTAAACTCAATTATTTGTTAGCATATTAATCATGATGAAGCCTGTCATTGTTTCTTTCTGAGTCAAATTTTCCCTTTAATAATTCCTTTGCATCAGTATTGAAACTTTCTAAAAGCACTCCTGTTTTAAAAAGGCCTTTCTCCAGCTCTCGTCTTTACTACAGCCCGACATCTTGGCAGTTCTTTACTCAACTTTAGGCAGTGCTTAACTCTCAGTTATCAGGCTTTGTTGTTATGTCCTCTGTAATTAACACAAAGTGTGGCCTGAGATACATACTCATTGAGTGTCTGTTAATGGACAGATGAGTAATTGAGTTTCTCCCCAGCTATCCAGGTCAATTTCCAGGCCTCTGATTATGTTCCCATGTGAAGATGGTTCTGGGGTGTTTTGGTTTCTTAGTTACTTCACATTTGTGATTGATACTGTTTATCATAGACCACAAAGTGAAATACAAAATATTTTCAATCAAATGTGTTATTCTGTTTGAGATGACATGTTTTACCTTTCCATTAACCTGTCATCATGGCTTGGATCTATAGTGTTTCCCCAAAAGTCTCATGTGTCTGGAGGTAAGACTTTTAGAGGCAACTGGATAATGAGGGCACTAACCTCATTGATAGGTTAATAGTTCATAACTGAATATGTCATGAAGGAGGTGGATCAGGGTGTTACCTTTGGAGGATATATTCTATTCCAGGCCCTTTCCTTTCTCTTTGGCTTTTCCTTTGTGCTGTTTGTGCTGGCTGCATGAGGGGAGCAACTTTGCTCCATCACACCATTCCCTCCTGATATTTCTGTTTTGGAGCCAGCCAACCAATGACTGAATCTCTGAAACTGTAAACCAAAATAAGCCTGTCCTCCTGTAAGTTGTCAGGTATTTTCTCCCAGCAACAAAAAATTGGATGAATATACCCCAGTTTTATGTTTGCTTAACATTTAATACTTTTCATAATGGTTCTGAATATTATATCTTGTTTAGTTTTCTTCAACACGTTTGTGCAATAGTTATAACAAGGAGTCAGTCCTTACTTAATTTATTTTTTAATGATATGCTTATTCATTTGAAAAGTGCAGGGTAAATGGGTATGGGAGAAACCAGCTCTGCAGAGCAAACTTGGGTGAAACAACAAGAAAAAGAGGGTGAAAGCAAAAATGAAAGTATACGCTGCAATGAGACGTGGCACAGGCGTCCGTGCAAACACACACCATAGCCGATAGCCCCACTTCAGAGATTAAGTTTGATGCTCAGACCAAGTAAGATATTTACTCAATTCATATGCAGTGATAAATCTGGAACTTGTGTCCAGGACTCTTGATTTCCTACCTTTTTTTTCTGGTTCTATGCAGATTATAGTAACAGATTCAAGAGCAAATCATACAAATCACCACGGAGAGAAATAAACTGAATACGAACCTATGCTTAACTTGTTTCTCTTTTTTCCTTTTTTTTTGTGTGTGCTGAGGATTGAACCTGTGGTCTTGCCCATGCTAAGCATGCACTCTTCCTTTGAACTACACTCCAGCCTTATGATATTTTTTGTCACGTTCCATTAGACCATGAGTATCTTTTGACATATCATCCCACCTGAATTCCACTGACATGATTATGGAATGGCAGTAAAAAATGAATAGCGTGCTGGATAAGATGAGAAAATTAGGCGGTTGTTTGCTGCTGGCATTAAATTAATGGTCTTCAGTTGATAACTTCAATTTTGTAGTTTGTCCTAGAAATGGAGTAGTATTTATTTCTCTAAGTTCATTACACCCTTGTGTTTCAGTGCTGTTCTGAGTGACATTTGAAGAATCTCTGCAGGAGGCATAATTAATGAGAGCATGTAAAAGGATTCTTATCATTAAATGTTTTTACTGTCTTCTGGAAGGAGAGTGAGCGAGAGGGTTAGGGATTAAGTGTTGCAGTAGTAAACAAGTGGTTTGAAACTCGGGGAGTTTTCTACTTACTCATTAAAATAATGTGATTTGAAAAATTTAGTATATATTTGCAGTACATAATGTTTACATTCCTTGTGTGGAGTTGGTATGCGTACATAACACATCTTAATTCCTTTTTTAAAATCTTTTTTTCCTCCCCTCCCTAATCCCTTCCTCATCTCTTGATACCCTTTCCGTTTGAGAAAGATAAAGTTTCCTACTTCCTATTATCTTTTATTTTGCTCTTTTGAATTAATAAGGTTAAAATCTCAGTCCTTTAAAGTAAGCAAACTTCTTAATTTTGAATGCTTGCTTAGTTAGAGAATTAGTTTAAATGTGGGGGAAATGTGTCCCATTTCTGAGTTTTCTGCCATTTCATCCCAGCATCTGGTTCTAGTTGCTGTGCTGTCGTTTTGTCCCTTTGTCTTAATGTGCTGTTTATACCCAGTGATTTTCTATAGGTCTTCAGTTACAGCCAGGTTCTCTGTCTTCTTTTTAGGAACTTTACACACTTCGACTTCTAGCTCATTTGGTTTATATAAACCAATATCATTAAGACCAAACAAGATTCTTCTAAAGAGTATGTGTAAGGGTCATATATGAAGTAGTGAATTACAGTGAGTAAAAGTAGGGTTTCTGGGATCGAGGGGGTTCTCCTAGCATTAGTTTCCTCATCTGTCTAAATGGAAATAATAATATCATCCTCCGAAGGTAGTTGCTGGAATTGAGTTAAACATGATAAAGCATTTAGCACAGTGCTTAAAACATGGCAAGAACTCAGTAAATTCAACTGTAAATTAGTCTTGTTATTATTATTGAAAGGGGACCATTGCCCTTAGGGTTTTTCATGTGATTTTGGGAAATTTATTTTACCCATTTGGACCTCATTTATTAACATCTGTTACCTTGAATTATTAGGAGGGGTACTGCTGTGGAAATTATTGATGAACCTAATTTATGCCAAATATGTTCATGTCTATTTTGAGTACATGTGACTCTCCCTTTCCCACTTTTTAGTTCCATTTTCTGCAACCCAACAAGTCTCTGGATGACTTTTCATTATTTATGTCGTTCTCTGTTCACCAAAATGGCTCGTCAGAGTCCTTTAAATTCTTCTAGATGACAACCCACTTACTAAGCCATTTCATGACAATATGCTCTAAATAGTCAAAAATGATAGGCTTGGTATAATGGCCTAATGTGTTACCCTTTTTAGATAGTATTTTAAAAAGCCAAAATGATCTTTATGTTGAAATTTTTTTAAACATATATTTCAAAATTTCTACCAAAACTAAGTGTGGTGGTACATGCCTGTAATCCCAGCACATGGGAGGCTGAGATAGAAGGATCACTGTGACTTCAAGGTCAGCCTGGGCTACATGGTGCATTCAAGCCCAGTTTGAACTGCGTAGTGAAACCTGTTTTGAAAAGACCAACAAAACAGAACAGAACAGAACAAGACAAAACAAAAATAAAACAAACAACTAAAAAAACCAAACCAAACCAAAACAAAAAACCCAGAAAACATTCTATCAAAGCTTAGGGATCTAGGGAAATGATCTTGTTGACTTTTCCCATCTAGCACTAACTGCAAAATGCCTTTCATTTATTGTGTTTTATCTTAATATTTATTTAAATCTTACATTAATGTTCTAAATTACATATCATTTCCTATTTAACCCACCACCTACTTAAGATTCCAGTAAAACTGGTACTTCAAGATGTATGCCATGTGTATCTGGTGGCTCTGAGTACCCCAACTAACCTAATTTTGAGCAGTGAAGTTGTTGTTCTGAAGGTTTGATTTATACCTGCACATGTCTGTGAGGAAAATTTTTGGGAGGGGCACATAACACACTTTAAATGAGGTATTTTTTGACTGTGATCAAATCACCTTAGGGAGTTGACTTGCAAATCATTGAAGTGAGTTTTCAATTGTTCTAAATTGCAAACTGACAGTCACCACTGATCAGCATCTTTGGAAAACGTCAATGGAGCATCTCTTGTTGCTTAAGGCATAATGTTAATTTTAAAATTCTGAAATATGTGCATATTGGTATAGTTAAACTTGTACACCTTTGGGTATATGGAAACTTGGACTTATGGAAACCTCATTTTCCTTTTTTGAACAGGAACTTTCCGAGATTATCTTCTGAGCTTTGCTTGTAGTTGGAGGGTACCCTGGTAACAAGATGACTGAATGTGGCCTATAGCATTTTTCACACAATCTTTTATGATTTACATGATATGTTTTATGATTATGTTGATCTCTCAAATGAGACAAGATTTGCAGTTCTATGTTCCCATCTGCCAGTTTTATTTTCTGCATTACTTGTGATCATTTATTTGGTATCTGTATTTTTTTTTTTAAGACAGGGTCTCGCTTTGTAGTTCAGGCTGGACTTGAGCTCAGTAGTAAGCTCAGGTTGGCCTCGAACTCATAGCAATCCTCTTGCCTTAGCTTCCCAGGTGCTGGGATTACAGATGTACACCACCATGCCCAGCCTTGGTATCTGTATTTTCTATGAAACTATAATCTTCACAGACCATGGATGTTGTAAAATGTCTACTAAGTAGAAAGTAATTTTCTTTCCTTTAGCACTCTAGATACAGTAGAAAAATGACAAGCAAGGTCTGTAGTCTCAGAGGTTAGCTTTTTAAAGATTTTTCAGTGGGTGCTTGGTATTGAGCGTAGGTAAACTAGGCAAGCAATCTATCACTGAGCTACATCCCAGCATAGAGCTGAGTCACATTTATTTGTTTATATATATGTATGCATGCATGTACTTACGTATTTTTCTGAGACAAGGTCTTGCTATATAGTCCAAACTGACATCAAATTCAAAATCCTTCTGCTGTAGCTGCTTGAATACTGGGATTACAGACATGTGTATCCATGCCCCACTGCACTACCATGCCCAGTTTGGTGTTAGATTCATAATGCAGTCATGTTGAATAGAACTTTCTGTGATGATAAAAATTCTTTTTTGTCTTGTCCAGCGTGGCATTAGCCACATGTGATCATTGAACACTTGCAATGTGGTAGGTATGAATAAGGAACTAAATTTCTAGCTTTTAGTTACGTTGCTACATATGCTCATTGGCTACCATTTTGGATAATACCATTCTAGAGTAGTAGGCGAACAAGTTAGTAAATCAATAAAATAATTTCATATAATGATTTAAACTGAAAAGGAAGAAAACAGGTGATGAACTATAATTAAGGAAGCATAGTAGATAGATAGGTTTAGTTAAGTAGGCATCAGTAAATATAAACTGAATGAGTTATAAAGCAATAAGTTTTAGAAACTTTGCTACTTAATACTTTGGGAACACTTATTTGATAATCTAGTGATTTCCTTTTGGAAAACAAATTCCAAATCTCATTGTAAGCCCCTGTGTTTCTATCTTTTTATTAACTGCAAACACCTTTTTCTAGGCCTGAATTGTCATCCCCAGTTCCTATTGGTGACCCCTCAACATTGGGAGGTATGCTTTTGTGCTTTTATTCACTTTTTAAAAACAGTTACTTATGGTTTTAAAAAAAAATCTTCAAGCAAGTGTAATTTTCCTATGCACATTTAAAAAATTCTCTTTGTATATGTTCAAGAACCTCAAGAAAAAGTAATTATTTTTCACTTATTTTATGGCATTGTGTTGTGAATACTCAAAAATCTGTGAATTATATTACAGATCAGAGCACAGCCTTAAAAATCAATGGGTGACCTAATGAATTATTTTAAGGCTTATGTCAAAAGGTGGAACATTTTAGTGCTAATTGTCATTTGTCCTATAGAGTTTCCCAGAGGTAAGGATTTTTCTGATTGCATTTTGTGGTACAGTTTATTCTGTACTTTTGACCTCTGTACGCCTTGTGAATTGGAGTTTTTTTCTTTATTTTTCACTATAAAATGCAAACTTTTTTGTATTAGAAATTTCAAACACATACAAAAATAGAATAGCATGATATGGTCCAGTTTTAATGATTATCAAAACACAACAAATCTCTAACCTTCACCCACTTTTCCTCTATAGTATAGTTACATGAGAATAGAAACTGTTTTTGTATCTAGCACAGAGAATAATATATAGTAGATACTAAAAAAAATGCTTGTGGAGAGTTATAAGTATTTCTTGCTCTCAGAAGACCCATTGCAAATGTGTCTTGTGTTAAAATGGACTGAAATTCCTGTATGAAAGTGTAAAGGACTTTTAAGAGTAGTTTTTGAAGTTGGTTCCTAGTTTCTTGGTATGAATTTCGGCTTAATCAGGGACTGAATTCATACATGGGTTTTTGTTTTCTGCTTAGGTTCTGTTCTCAGTGTTCCATATCCAGGAATGTCTCCCTATGAAGGTGCCTCAGACAGTAGCTTGCAGAGACCAGAGGAGAGTGTGAGTCACGCTGTTTCGCTACTTAGCTTCTAGCATGGCGGACGGGAGTTAAGGGCAAGTTTATATTTCATTGGTGGACAGCCTAGGACTTCGTGTGGTGCCTTGCTCTAAAAATATCATGAATTCTAGAACCAGTGAATTAAAAATCTGATATTCCTTGGATAACTAAATAAATCTTTTTTTGGGGGGGAGGTTTTGGTATGAGAGGGCTTCAAATTTTAAAATGAAATGACATGCAGCTTGCGGAACTCTCGTCATAGCTGATGTTCTAATCCTTCATAAATCATGTCTCAGTTGTCTCTTTAGAGGAAAAGAATACAGATTTTATGTAACTTAAAATTTAAAAATTAACATGATTTTTAAATGCATCATTATTAATAGGAACTTGTCTACTAAACAACATTAAATCCTGTATCTAAGTCTTTACTGTAAAAAAATTAGATATTAAGTAAAAAATTACCCACCGCCCAGGTATATGGGACACTGTGGTGTTCTAGAAATGATAGAAGATTTCCCTCATTCCTTCTACATTTATTAAGTATAATTATACTGTAAGAAACTGTTGTTATTTCACTCTCATTTATTTACTCAATCATTTATTTATATCAGTATAGACTCATGAATATTTATTTTATTCCTTGGAGTTAAATACAATATTTATTTTGCTGCTCAAATTGTTTTCTGTCACTGTAAAACTTGGATTTTGTGACAGAATAGTACTACAGAAAGTTCATTGAATATGGTTTGTGACTCCACATAACAACCAGGCTTTAAGAAATGACCACTTTTTGAGCTGGTATAATATCAAAAAAGAATATTCCCAGTTATCTGAAAAGTTTATTAACATTTCTTTCTTTTCTCCAATATGTATCTGGGTGTCCAGATTTTCTTCATGCGTTTCAACTAAAATATAATATTGCAATGAACTGAATGTAGAGGTAAATCTGAGAAGCCAGCTGTCTTTTGTATTAATCCAGATACTAGTAAAGAAGTTGTAAAAATGTAAACAACATCACCCTTCTTACTTTTTATTTTGCAGAAAATGTTTATTTTTACATGAAATGGGGTTATGGCTATTTTAAAGTGAATTATTAATAAATATTTTTCAAATCTCTCTTCTAATTGTTTTCCAGTTCAAAAATTTTAGTTTATTAATACATGGTATAGTATCTAATGTTTACATTCCTTGAGGAAAGTTAGTACATTATGTAACACATTTTAATTTAGTTTGGTAAGTACTTATAGGTATAATCTACATAAAGCACACTTCTTTGATTTGCTCAATTATTTTTAAGAGTTTAAAGGGGCACTAGGATCAAATTTGAGGATCATCATCCTAGTCTATTTTTAAATGATAATTACATAATAATCTAATCTTTTAAAAGTCGCTTTGATGATTTTCCATCTTCCCTTGAACTGGTCAATGTGTGTTCAAAGGAATGTACAAATGAACAGTAATTTTAATATTTGTGTGTATCTTTAAGTCTATCCAATTTGTTTCAAAGTCAAATACTGCATAAAAGTTCCGTGTCAGAAATTACCTGTGGCACAGTGTCTGGAAGTTTGTAGGCAGTTGATAAATATTTGTTGTGAATAAATAACATTGACATTTATTGTTTTTTTCTAAAAATCCAGATTAGCAATGAAATTGTGAATGTTATTGAAGAGCCTACAAAACCAGCAGCTGAACAGATTGCAGAATTCAGTATGCACCTTTTGGGGAAGCAATATAGGCGAGAGCTACAGGATCCCTCCAGCTCCTACCACCAGCATCTTGTAGAAGAGTTTATTTCAGAGGTGGGTGGTTTTGTCTTGTTTGTTTCAATAAACAAGACAGTTTTCTGAGGATGTAAGTTTCCCATATTCACAACATTGTTTAAAGGTATATTTATGACTCAAGCTGTCCTTGTACCTGATTCCTGGGGTAGTGACTTTACTGTTTCTTCAGAAAATCTGTAAAGAGTTCATCAAAAGACAGAGAAGTTCTTTTTTTTAAATTTTATTTTAAATAGAATAAAACTAAACAAAATAAAACAGAATGAAGCCAATCAAAACAAAA
>RJWM01032709.1:0-11615 GCA_004363535.1 Dasyprocta punctata | reverse complement strand
AGCTGGCAATTTTTTCCCACTGGTAGCTTAACTTGCATCTTCAGTCTATTGATTGTTTTCTTTGCTATGCAGAAGCCTTTTAATTTTCTGTAGTACCATTTGGTAATTATTGGTCTTTTTTCTTGTCCTACTGGAATTCTGTTCGGGAAGTCCTTGCCTTTGCCTATTGCTTCAAATGTTTCCCTTTTATCATCTTTCAGCATTTTCAAAGTTTCTGTTTTTATATCCAGATCTTTGACTTATTTTTGTTTTATTTTAGTGCAAGGTGAAAGATAAAGGTTCTAATTTCATTCTTGCATGTGTGGATATCCAGTTTTCCCAGCACCATTTCTTAAAGAGGCTATTATTTCTCCAGCATTTTTTTTTTTTGGCCACTTTGTCAAAAATCAGGTGGCTAAATGTGTATGGGGTTGTTTCTGTCTTTTGTTCTATTCTGATGGTCTACATGACTATTTTTATACCAGTACTATACGGATTTTGTTAGTACAGATTTGTAATATGACATGAAATCAGTAATAGTGATATCTTTGCTGTGTTTTGCTCAATTGCTTAAGTCATATTTATTTATAAGGAGAATTTAAATTGGCATTGCACATTTCTATTGCAATACTTAATGCTATGAGATAACAGAGTGACACTGTATTTTGTAGGAAGAAGTCAATTTTGTTGAATTTTGTATCCAGGCACAGTAAATTTCAGTAATGATTTCTCCATACAAAGCTTGAACTTCAGGCAAGTAAAGTAAATGCACAATAATCAGTATAAGATTGGTGTTATGCATTAAATACAACTTAGCCAACAGAACTCAATGTAGTAATGAACCTAAGGAAAACTTTACAATGTATTATATGTCATATTTTGGCAAGATGAATATATAATAACAAATTGACAGGGTGAGAAAAGGCTACAAGTATAGAATGCCATTGAAAATTGCCTGTGTTTACTGAAAAGAAAAATATGTTTATTCAAGTTAGTTGCTTTGGGAATAGGAGAAAATAGATATTAAATGACTGTAAGGAAAAAGTAGAAAGCAATTTTTTTTTTTTTTTTGCAGTGTTGGGGTTGAACGCAGGGCTTCATTCAAGGAATCCATAGCTCATCCACTGAGGTAAAATTCCAGCCTTGGAATCATAATATATCATAAAGACAAACAGTATTGACTATGCTTTATAATTTCAGTATTACAAAAATAACTTTTTAGATAAAACATATAATTCTCTTTGTATATTATACAATGCAGGGGAGAGACAAATAAAGTTGTTTTTCTTTTTTTTGGTAAATTTTTATTTGAATATAATTATCTGATCAAATCACATATTAAAAGAAAAATGTCTAACAAAAATAGTCAATATTATTTATAAGAAATAGAACCATTAAAGATATACAGAAAAGCAAAGAATAGAATGAACAGATTAATAACATGCAAATTCAATCATAAGTAATGCAGTAGTTAATATCATGTATAACAGGCTAGAACTCAAACTGTAAAAAAGTAAAAGCTACATGAAACCACTTTATATTGTATTCTTACGCTGTTGAAGTAAAATCAAATGTACAGTAATATATATATACATATATGCTGTTAACATGACAGCAACTTTCATGAAATATTAACTACAGAACCTTAGAGGAGAAAAAGAAATATTTTGACAAGCACACTTCTTTAAAATTGAGACAGTTTAAGGGGATAAAAAAATAAGTACATAGAAAAATGAGGAAACCAATGGCAAATAAAACTTTTATCCTTGATAGTAGAATGTCACTGTTACTTTAAATATTATATGGAAAAATAAAGTCATGCCACCAAGAAAATTATAAAAATTTTCATACAATATAATTAATTCAGACATTGTTCTCTGAAAACAATGGACTAAAAAAGAAACTATGATGTCAACATAAAAGAAGCTTTTAGCATGCAAAGTGATAGTAATTCTATTAGAAAATAACTCATGGGACTAAAAGCAACACAGAATTTCTTGAACATAACAAAATCAAAGTATGACATGGCATGCAGCCACAGCAATTATTGAAGAACAATGCACTTGCTCCTCTATCCTCCATGTAGTAGTTTTGCCAACCTCTGCAGGCACCAAAATCTGTGGATACTCAAGTCCTTTATGTCAAATGGCACAACGTTTGGATATAACATAGGCACATCCTTCCATATACTTCAATTATCTTTTTTTATGGAAAATAGGTAAAACAAAATTTCATAACAAAATAAGAAGAGAATAACCATGATTAACACTATGCAAATGTCATGTGGATAATTATTTTGGATTTGTGAAACCTTTGCAATCCTGAAAGCAATTTCCTTACAGTAAAACTGGACAGATAGACACATCCTGTTGGTTTTGCTTTTCTGGAAATTCCTGACTAATACAATTGCTTTAGCAGTACATTTTTTAAATGTGCAAGGTAGTATTAGACACTAATGGAACACAAGGGTGATTCAACATTAAAAAAAATTCACCAATAGGTGTAAGAAGAATCTTGGGTCTCTAAGCTCTGGTCCTTTCTAAAAATATCAATTAATAAAGTTTCAGCTGGGTGTGGTAGCACACTTGCATAATCCCAACACTTGGGAGGCTGAGACAGGAGTACGTTGCAAGCTCAAGACCAGCCTGGGCTGCAAAGTGAGGCCAAGGCCAGCCTGAACTGCATAGTGAGACCCTGTCTCAAAAAGACAATAAATGAATAAATAAATAAATAGAATAAATTTTTAAAATAAAGTTTATATTCAATTATACTTTAAAATATGGAGAAAATATGAATTTATGGAAATTCTTCCACATACTTCCACCTATGCATGCTTACCTCAGTGTGAAGAAATTATCTTTAATGAACAAGGCTCTTACAGAACATGAAAAGTACTCATTATTTGCTCTAACTTATTTGGAAATATTGGCCAATTTAATTTAACAGGAGAAGAAAATTACTGACTTAAAATCAGAATATATAAAGGAAAGTAACCTCTATTTTGAAATGGAAATGTTATGTACGTAGAAAGTCTAAAATGATCTATGGAAAAATTCTTATAATAGCAGTTTATAAAATAAACATACAATGATAAATAACCTTAATAAACACCCACACACAATCGAATGCATATTAAAGAAACTAGTGAAGCAAAGATGCTTCTGTACTTACAGATAAACTTGACAATTTTTCAAATCCGTAAGAAAGCCAAATGAAAGAAACAAAATTATGCGTAAGCTATTAGAAAGACTCAGCTTGGTTTGAAATGAGAAGGTGACACATTGCACAGATATGCATCTTGTCCATGTTGTATATATAGTTTGACCTCCATACATTGCATGTATTTTTTTCTAGTGCTAAACAAGTTGATTTGAAAATTTCCCTGAAATCAGCATACGAAACAGTGATAAGAATTGTAAAGTTAATCTTTTCAGCTAGATTGGTTTGATAGATGCCTACCGCATTAATACATTACACTTCTGGGAGTGGCAGAATGGGTCATGAGGGGTGTGGCCTTGGGAACTGGACCTGGTCCCAGGCTCCTTTCTCTCTAGAATCTTTCCTACTCTCTACTTCCTTCGTGAGATGATAAGCTATCATCTGCTGTATCCTTCTGCCATGATATTTCTGTCCTCATGCAGCTGTATTACGGATTGAAATGCTGAGATAAAATAAACCTCCCCTACTCTACATTGTGGGTATTGGGTACTTCTTTTTCCAGAAACAGACATTTGATTCGATATCAACTATTAAAATGGTGACCATTTTCATTATCACCTTATAACCTCTGATCATCACTTTAGGGCTTTCTGATATAACACACAAGCAAAACACATGAAGGATTCTTCTTTTCAGTGGAAAAGTGCATGTCATTGACAAATATACATGGGAGCAACAAACTTGAAATATTACCAAAATGCTCTCACTGGGGAGCAAAATTTGATGATGGATATTAACATATATCAAAGTTTATTTTCAACTATGTAATGAAAGTACTCTAACAACTAGAGCAATGGAATCAGACCAACGTACTTTCAGTCATATCATTCAAAACAAAGCAACTTCCATAAGAGAATGATTTCGAAGGTATTTTAACATAACATTTAAACAACTTAATAATTGGCTGCATCATTTGGAAATCTACATAGAAGAAAATTAAAGTATCATAACATGACAATATGAATTTCAGAAAAATCATAGACTTACTTTGTGTAACAACAAAATTCATTAAATTATATATATATATATATATATATATATGTATTAGCTTTATGATTGGGAATAACCTAATATTTTTAAAACACAATCCCTAGTGCTCCATATGTAAAAAAGTAAAAAATGAGTAATTGTGTTTTATTGAAATGAAGAACATATAAAACAAAACATAAAAGAGCAAAATGTCAAGTAATGAGAAAAATATGTCCATGCACATGTAAACATATAGGAAATATTAATATGTACATTTCCCATTTGTAATAACCAAAATTTCCAAACAAATAGTATCTCCATGAATTGATGATTAAATCAATTTAGTGTGTTTTCAGAATGGGTTACTACTTGACAATATGATTTATACATAAATTAAAAAATCTTATAACATAGAATCATACTCTCCTGGAATAAACCCAAACTGGATTTCCTATGGTAATTTTTAATGCATAGCAAGATTTTGATTCAATAATATGTTCAGGAATTTGACTTAAATAACTAATGAAAATAGTCCTGTCAGTATAGTTTTCTGGTATGTCTTTGTCAAATGTTGCTTTCTAGGTGCTATGAGCTAAATTGTGTCCTCTTCAAATTTTTTACATAGAAATCCACACTTCCAGTATCTCAGAATATGATTGTGTTTAAAGACAGCATCATTAAATAAATATAATTTGTCCATGATTTATAATGCTTTTTAAATTTTTACCTCTATGAACTGAATTCAAGATTTTGAGTTTTTATCTTTTCCCAGGAATAGTTCCCAGAACTATTAGTTCTGAGACAATATAAAATTACATGTTTTCCCCATTTCTTTTTTCTTTTATAATTTAGTGTTTTAGCTATCTTTAGCACTTTTAGATAAGCTTTGTGAATATCTGAGGTTAAAGTGATTGGCCTCACTATTGTGAATCATGTTCTTTAACCATTTCATCCATTCTTTCTGAATATAATCATCTCAGAACTGTATCACACTTTCAGCCTGATTATCACTGCATAGGTCAAATATTGGGTTTTTTCTCCAACAGAGACTACATACTAATTCCACTATTTTTATTTTCCTACTTCTGTCCATACATGTCAAAGATAGCCACGTGTTTTCTTTATTTCTCTTTACTTATGAGTTTTTCATTCTCTGTGGATTGCTATGGGTAAGCTTAGCTTGTTAGATAACCACTGTGTGGTAAAAAGTAAAAAGAAGAAAGAGAAATTTAATACCCAACACCCAATCCACACACATGACACAGAGACATGTGAAGGGAAAACTATTTTAAACAATCACAAGAAACAACAAGATCCTCACATAACATGTATACTCATGACCATGGGCAGGCATACATTAAAAGAACAGCACCAGACATGAAAAATAGCAGAAACCAAGTTTTGTGACTTATTTTCCACATTCAGCCAGTTATTGATAGTGCAGTCAGTGCTATAGATTTAAATTCTTTGGAGTGTTAACTTAAATATGGTTTTAGTTGTATTAGTGATCTCTGGTTAGTACCATCAACAACTTAAGAATTTGTCCATAGACCAGCTGTAGAAAAAACACTGTGATTTAGAAACTTTCAAATTGCTTCACGAAATACACTTGCCAGCTTGAGATCTCTTGGATTTTTTTCCTCTCTTTTAGGTTTGGCATGTCCGATAGGCACTGGACTTTGGATTACAGCATTTTGCTCTGTGTACTGACAAGTCGCATCCCTGTGAATCATTCAATGAAGCCCAAGGCTGGACAGAGAGGCCAGTGTCTTCCATTTCCAGGCTTCTTTGTGCATCATGTAGCCGATAGGCAGCACACGACAATGGATTCTGTGGTATGAATGAAGACAAATTTAGTAAGACTTGGAAGAAGGGTGCCAGCTGCATGGCAAATACAAAATAAGATACTTTAACGTTCTTAATAAATACTGACAAAAGTATATGCAAGTAACGTATTTCATTTTATAATGCTAATTAAAAATAAATATTGTTATATTAATTGGTTTACTAAAACCATGGGTTTCAGATTAATTTGTAGAAATATTTTCACATCAATTGCTATAAATACATTGGATGATATTAAACATGAGAAAAAGTAATTTCGATCTTTTTCTATCTTTACCAATAACATGTTTTATGAATTAATGATGAACTTCAACTCATCAGTAAACTGAGCAATAAAGGATTTTTCTAAAAATGCATTCATTTTCTGATAATAAATTTAGATCTGTACAGTTATAAATACTAGGACCATGGCAAATAATATAATAAGTCAGTAAGATCAAGTTTGAAAATGTTATATAATCACCACCATCTCAGTGTCTCCCAGGTGGGCACTGGAATAAAATCAGATCTAAATTCTTCTCTACTATTTCATCTGGTTCTTTTTCTTTTTTTTTTGCATGAGATGGAGCAAAGCAAAAACAAAAACAAAAACAAAACTGTGGATTTATTCAGGCAGAATTAGCACAGCTAAGTCTTTTGGTGTCCTAGCAATTTAAACTGAGATCAAGGACTCTTTTTGGGTGCCAACAATGCAGTCAACTGGCACTTAGAAAATCAAAAACATTTTTTCTACTGCTGCAAATATCTAAGAAAGTGAAAAATCAACTCCTTGGGAAAAAAAGACATAACTTCATCAGCACCAAGGAGAAGCAATTTTCAAGAGTAGCATGTTCACTTGTCTTGATGAACAGGTTTAGTCTTCCTTTTGTAAGAACTGACACCTGAAGTTAATACCTTTAGGCAAAGAAAAAAGTAAGATTCAACAAATTGCATTTTGATTCAATCAAATAAACAGAAATCTCAATGTTGTGTCACTACTTTAAACATTTTTTAGAGTAAGTGTGTCTTCAAGTTCAACTATCTTCCTTCCCTACTCAATTATTTGTTAAAGCATAAAATACCAAAATTTTACTTTATCACCAAAATTCTTTTCATATCATTCAAAAAGTTGCACTTAGTCACAGAACTACAGTGAACACTGCAGTAAGACTTTGGTTATAGTTACAATTCCAAGGGGGTCATATCAAAATCCTGGCTGTCTTACTCATCAGATATGACTAAGTTAGTAGTGGCTGAAACTCCAATCACCATATATTCAACCACATTGCTGGTTCCATGACGTTTGTCTTGAATATGTCTTCTTAATCAGACACACACAAGCTCCCCACTAGTCACTGCCAAATCAAAGACTTGTATTGTGATTAAGCACTTGTCACCATTGTGGTCACCAACTGTGAAGGTCTTTCTTGTTCACTAAATTCACTGTGCCCACTAGAAAGACAGAAAACACAGGAGCAGAACAAGAAGACCACGAGACAAGGGGTAAACAGTACAAATGTTTACAGGTCTGACAGAGTAGAACAACCCAGAAAGGAGACTGAAGAAAAATTTCTTAGGTGCTAAGTCACGAGTCTAAAATATATTCCATGATGTAGAAAATGATAGCTGATACATCTTGCAGAGGTATAAAGACTAAAAGTTTCTAGCAAATACTCTAACTAGAGTATCTACTTATTGTAAGGAACAGTGAGATAAGACATGTAACATAGTTTTAAAGTTGTCATATGCCTAATAATAAGTATTTTTCTTGGTTTAAGGATTAGACTAGTGCAGTGATGGTGAACCTTTTAGAGATGAGTGCCAAAACTTCAACCCCAAACCCACTTATTTGTAATAAACTTCCAACATGGCAATTAAACATGAATACTGAGGTTTTAGGTTAGAAAAAATAGTTTATGCTTAACATCTTTTGTCTTAAAAGAAAAACAACATGCATGCCATAGGTTTGCCACCACTGAGCTTTTTAAATTTTAAATGAATATTATTTTAATTGACATCATGAATGCATATATCTAAAGAGAGTTGATGTTGATTTTGTGGAAATAATGTAAAATAATGAAAGTAGCTAACCAAAATCAGTCATTTGCTCATTGATTTTTGTGGAGAGACATTTGAATTTGTTCTCTCCACTATTTTGAAGTATACAACACATTCTTATTGGTTATAATCACTATTGTGTAATTAATTACAAAACTTAATCTTCCTGTCTACTTGAAACTTTGTATATACTGATCAATTAAATCTTTTTCCATTTAAACTTTAGTTTTTAATGTGATTCAAAGTTTGTTTTAGGTGCAACTGTTAGCATGTATTAATTTCAATTTAATGGATCGCATTGTGACATTTCCACAGACACATGTAACATATTTCAACTCTACTTGCTTTTCCCACTCTCCTGTCTCACCCCCTTCTCCATCTTCCTGTGTACCTCTCCACTTTCCTACTAGGCTCCCTTACACTTTCATGTCATCATGGCCCCTGAGACATCATATATGAGAGGACAAATGTGGCTCTTGTCTTTGTTAGACTGGCTTATTTCAGTCAATATAATAATCCTTAGTTCCATCTATTTTCCTGAAAATTGCATGATCTCCATCTTCTTTATGGCTGTATAATGCTCTATCATGTAGAACATAACTAGATACCTTTCATTCTTTCAAACATCTGGAGTATAGAGTAAGTGAAATCCAATCTAATGATTAATAATTTCCTCTGTATTTTGACACATTTGTTGCCTATTTGTATATTTTGTTTGGGGAAATAGCTTTAAGTTCTTTGCCAATTTTAAATTGAGTTGTTTTTTGTTGTTGTTGTTATTGTTGAGTTTTATTTTATTTATTTATTTTGAGACAGGGTCTTACTATGTAGTTCACACTGCACTAGAACTCACTTTGTAACCCAGGCTGGCCTCAAATTTATGCTGATCCTCCTGCTTCAGTCTGCTCAGTGCTGTGGTTACATGTGTGCTCCATTACCCCTGGCACTTGCTGAGTCTTAGTATTTCTTTCTTTATTCTGTGTATTCATACATTATTAGATGTGACTGGAAAATATTGTCTCTGATTTTGTAAAGTGAAATCCCTTCTTAGTCGGTTAACATCATTTGAATCTGTTAAGTTGCTCAGGCTGACATTATACTTGTGATCTCCCTGCCTCAGCTTCCAACTACTTGGGATTGCAGATATGTACCAGTATGTCCAATTTATCAGTGCTATCTCTTCATATACTCAGTTTTGATTTGGTTTGGTTTACTTTGGTTTGGTTTGGTGTGGTGTCATTTTTTTGAGCCTTTAGTTTCACATCCAAGAAATCACTGACAAATCCAAAGCTATGTTTTCTTTGTAATAGATTTTTACTTTTAATTTTTGTGTGCTAGAAATTTTTGACATATTTAAAGTTAGCTTTTGTAGGAGGTATCAGATAATAATGGACCTCCTTTCATTTGGCTGTGGAAATCTAGTTTTCCAAGCACCATCATCTTTGAAGTTATGTTTTTTCCTCCCACTAAAAAGTCCTAAAATCTATTTCAAAATAAATCACGTACATGAGGAGTTTTTTCCTGGGCTTTTTATTCTATTTCATTGCTCTAGTTATTTGCTTTTGTACCACTATCACACTATATTCATTACTGTCATTTTGTAGTGAGTTTTGGGTCTGAACATGTGAATCTTTTGGCTTTGTTTTTCTTTAAGTCTGCTCTGCCAAGTTGATTTTCTTGTGTGTCTTCTGTGAATTTTAGTATAGGTTTTCTACTTCTCCAAAACAGTCATTGAGGTTTTGGTAAGGTTTGTATTGACATATAGATCACTTTAGATAACATGGACATTTTAGTGACATTGTCTTCCACTGCATGAACAAAGTTGTATTTCTATTTATTGATATTTTCCTCAATTCATTTCAGTAATGTTTTATAGTTTTTAATTACCTAATTTTCTACTACATTAGTTATTTTTATTCCTAAATATTTTGATGACATTTTAAAAGACATTATTTAAGTTTCTTTTGAGATTGTTCAGTTTTAATATATGGATACACAACTAATTTTTGTGTTCTTTGCAGAATTTATTAATTCTAACAAATAATTTTAGGCAGGATCTTTAGAATTTTTTCAAGATAAGATTATATTACATGTGCGAAAATGTTATTTTACCTTTAACTCAAATATATTTTCTTTATTTCCCTCAATTTCTCTGGCTAGAGTTTTCAGTATTTTAAGTGATGCAAATGGGCATCCTATTCTTCTTTCTTTGTCTAATTTTATTGCTAGAACCCAAATCTTTTTATTTAAGAGAAAATTGACACAGAAGAGAAAAACAAAAAGCAAAAAAGACAAACAAACAACAACAACAAATCTGATATGATAACATTATAGGTTTACACAATGAGATGGTTGAAATTTGACAGTAGTTGCAATATTGCATATTGCTACCTTCAAAGGGGTTGTTCGGATTAACAGATATAGACATGTAAAATTGATCTAATCATATGAGTATCAACTGTTCTCTCTCACCAGTTAATGCATTTAGTAGTATAGTCTTTTTAATCATCTTGTGTATACCCTCGTATAACTCTATGTCTTTTTCCTTTTCCCTTCCTTCCTTCCTCCTATCCCCTTGTAATACCTCTTATAGTCTTCAAAATAATTGCCCTTACCATCGGGCCTAATATAATTGAACAAAATAGTGCTGAATAAAACCAATAACAAATAAAACAATAGAAGCAATACATAGTAATGCAACATTGATTTCTATAATGCCTCATATTATCTTCTAGGCAGTTGCCTATATCATCTGTTATAATAAAATCAAACAAACCAAAATAGGTTAAAATCCCTCAAAACAGAACAGTGAAAGCAATACCAGGTTTCAAAACAAGGTGGTCAAATATCAATAAAGGCTACCCTAATATATTTTGTTATCTTTGAAATAGCTGTCTTGGTCATCATATATAATAAAGTTAAGCAGGTCGAGGTAGAATAAGATTAAACTAAACAGTTCATTGAAAACAATACTGGGCTCAAATCTCGATGCTGGGTTATTCATTTGTCTGTCCCACTCTGTGATATCCCTCTGCTGCTGTTTCTGGAGTTGTGACTTTATTATTTCTCTCTAGAATGTCCTTCAGTATTCTTTGTAGGGTTGGCTTGGTTGTCATAAATTCCTTTAGTTGTTCTTTGTCGTGGAAGTATCTTGTTTCTCCGTTGATTTTGAAAGATAATTCTGCAGGGTACATCAATCTGGGTTGGAAGTTATTTTCTTTCAGGGCTTGCAATACTTCACTCCAAGCTCTTCTTGACCTGATGGTTTGTGCTGAGAAGTCTGTCATGATTTGGATGGATTTTCCTTTGTAGGTGACCTGTTTTTTCTCTAATAGCTTTTAATATATATATTTGTGTTGAATTTCTGGGATCTTGACTATTATATGTCTGGGTGTAGGTATATTTTGGTCATATTTAGCTGGAGTTCTATATGCTTCACTTATCTGAAAGTCACTTCCTGTTTCCATGCTTGGAAAGTTTTCTGAAATTGTTTCTGTAAATAGGCTTTTAATTTGATTTTTATTGGCCCATGCTTTTTCACTCACACCTTTTATTCTTAAATTATA
>RJWM01032708.1:0-19309 GCA_004363535.1 Dasyprocta punctata | reverse complement strand
ATTACAAAGAAATGAATTTTTTCCTCTTAATGTGACTTACCTTTTCCCGTCCATTGGAAATGAGGGGTGGCAAAACAAAGACTGAATGAGAAATCTTAGAAAATATGATTTTTGGAGGCCTGGAAATTGAAAGTAAAAACAGAATTTATTTTTCATCTCTCAGGCGTTATAGGAGAATTTTTTTTTCAGTCTGTAAACAGAAGAATTACAGCCATGTTTTCAGAGTCCTAAAAATAGCAAAGCTAAGAGCAAGAGAACTGACTCTGCTCCTGACCAGTGTCCTCTGTAAACCGGAAGGAGGCAGTCGGTGGGTGACTTTGGCTTCTGCTCCTTCTTTAGGGTAATTGGGTTTCTCTGTGTCTTTTCACTGAGGATTGATACTCTCTGCTCCAGGGGCCAGACTTTGGTAGCAGCCAAGAGGTGCGGGGCTGTCTCCAGCCTGGCAGGAGGATGGGGAAGGTGCACTGGCGTCTCTGCGGTGGCCTCACGGCAACTCGGAAAAAACAAGGCAGGAGGAAAACAACAGCAACAAAAATCCCCGGCTAACTACTCACATATCTCCACCTGGGGGCTGCCGTCTGTGGGAAACAAATTGCTATAACAATAGCCCCACTTATGCCGCCTTTCTCTGCTCACCTTGGAGACGGATTGCAGCTCCTGAGACGCAGGCTTTTTGCTGTGAAAGTGAAAACACGAGTGAAAACGCTCCCTGGGTGACTCCGGGGAGTGAGCACTGCCTCCATTTCCTGCCTGCAGAGCCTCAGAACCTGAAAGCGCCTGCCCAGGGCACCCGGACCGAGGGAGAAGCAGTGGCTTCTAGAGGGATGTGAGCAACTTTCTTGAATTCTGTGTCCACAGAGTGAAGCAAACGGAAATGGTGACCATTAGAATGGTGGACATTTTAGGATTCTACCAAATTATTTGGGGTTCATCAGCTCTGAGATACTTTATTCAAATATCTTGTAAGGTAGGTCTGGTGGATTTTGGTGGCCAAGAGGGTGTCAGTTCTCTTTCCTGCTACATCTGCATTGCCAGCGAGAGTGACTTCCCAGAAAGAAGGCTGCTTTCTGATCTAGGCCTGCAGGTAGGCTAGAATGGGCAGACGGCAGGGTTAACCTTGGTAACTGTCCCTCTACTTAAAAACCTCAACGCTGTGTCTCTAAAGACCTGTTCTGAAGGCCTACTCTGAAAAACATTAAAAAATCCAAACTATTTTTCCTCCTCTCTCACCCAATGCAACACTGAACACTTCCATGAACAGATGTGTTGGGCTTTCTCCCAGTGCATGAAACAATTGATTCTTCTGAAGACGCTAGCTAGGCATCTTGTCATTCAAATTCTGTCACCATGTACCTGGAGTTAGTGACAGACCACGGAGGTTAAGGAATCAGTTCCAAAAAACCACCTTGTAGTTCAATTGCCATTCACGAGCCCCAGGTGATGACTCAAACTTCTAACCGACTGGTTATATATTTGGTTCTCAGGACCCTCCCTCAAATCTAGGTGTAATGCCTTCCAGAAACACGCATGAGTTTTCAATCTGAAAACTCTGGACCCAGGTCCTTTTGGAATTTTATGGAGGTCTCACTGCATAGCCATTGTTCATTGCTCTTGGTAATCAACTCAACCTGTAGTCTCTCTCCTCCCAGGATGTCAGGAGCTAGGGCTAAAAAGACCCCAGCCCTCTAATCATAAGAGGTGGTGATCTTTCTGGTGACAAGATCCATCCTGAAGCTATCTAGGAGCCACCAGGCCAAAGCTAGTTCATTAGCATATGAGACACTCTTAGCACTTCTCTGAAGAGTCCTAGAGTTTTAAGAGCCATGTGCCAGAAACTAGACACAGAGGCCAAATATTTATTTCTTGCATCACAGCATCACACCTGCACGTAAAATAATCATAGGTCCTTGTATAGGTAGTACTAATGGTCCCTCTATTTTACCCTTGTAAGTGTCCTGTTTTGGATAAGACTTTCAGCCTACCTCATGAAATAGCTGAAGGGGAAGAAATAGAGAGATATGTTTGCAGAGTTATAGATAGAATGGTTGTCCTTAAAGAAGGAAAAGAATAATAAAGTTTGGAAAGAAAGCAGGGGTTGAAGAGAAAACAATTCCCTTACACTGTGCTGGGCCACTGAGGATGGCTGTCGGGTGTTACGGGTGCAGACGACATCGAGATCCCTACCACCCAACCCGAGTACTCATAGGTCGACACACAGCACATGGATCATAGGAATTCCAGCAACATACCTGTCAGGGAAAATCACAGTACACAGAAGAGTAGAGAATATTTCCTCAGTTTCCGGATACTCATTTAGGCCACCAGTCTCCAAAACTATTGAGTTTGGATCTCTTCCAACCATGACTAGTATAGACACAAAGTTAGAACTAATTCGATTTAGAAAAATTAAGCAATGTGATATTTCTTACAGTCAGGTGCAGAGCTAGAAAATCATTTGTGCTAAACAAGCAGCTAGAAGCTTCTGTTTGAATCACTGAGGTCATTAGTAGGCAGGTGGCTGTTGAGTACGGGACCAGGTGGTTAAAACAGAGAATTTCCGTTTCTTCATTACGCACTTGAGTGAGGTTGCAGTCCTCCATGGCCTAGGTTTCCTTCAGTGCCTAAGTCAAAGTATGTACAATAGATGGAACTACTTACAGGAGCACTGCAAGGTCGTTAATTTATTCAGTTGATTCTACAGGTATTTATTGGCCAGAATTTACTCTTCCAAGGCTGGGATAGAGTATTTCTTGCCCATGCATTCATCGGCTAGTCCAGGTCCCTCTCTGACAAGGACACCTTGTCTTAGATTGAAGCCTTACGTGTGGGAGAAATGCCTCAGCAGGAGAGGTTTGGTAAACAAGAAAAGTCCAGGACTTTACTACTCACGTGGGTTCGGGGATTCATATCTGGGACAGAGCAGCTAAAACAGAGATGAATCAAAGTTGAAATGAAAAAGCAAATATCTATTCACAATTAAAGTTTTAAAAGAGCTATGATGGAAGAGTGCTCAGGAGACTTACAGATTTAATAAGTTAATTAGCCAGTTAATATTCTTCCTCTTCAAAGAAAATAAGAATGCGATGGTACAAGCAAGGCAGGGCAATTAAGGAGGCGACCTGGAAGAGTGCATACTCTCCTCCTGTGTAGAGCTTTATCTATGCTAGGGTAGGTAAAGGTGCAGACTTGATGTGGTACGGATGGTTTCTGAGGACTCTTTGGAGGAAACCACATTGTTTAAATGAGGACATTTGAGGGCTTTGTATTCAGGCAAGGTTCATGAGTCAATGAACTAATGGGAGATTTTGATGTCTTGCCTGCTGTTTCCCCCTTGAGAATCCTAAATGAGAGTGCAGCACAATGCAAAGTCATGAGTGATAATGAGGCAGAAGAGAAGACATAAATAGCGGAGGCAATTAGAATTCATGGGGCATCTTGGGCTTTCTGGTCCTGAACAGCCTTGTGGTGGTCTGGGACCTGCGATGGCCTTTGATGGGTGGTTAGGAGATGGGTAGAAGAGGGAGAATGAATTTCATCCATGTCCCCTGTGCCTCACTCCCACTCTCCAGACCAACACACACTGAAGCTAAAGGGCTTCCTTTGTCTTAATTGGTATTCTGCCAGACGCTCTGCAGAGGATATTTAATAGTAAGAACAACAACGATAATAATCAAACACGACCCGGACCTTGAGAGGACACGATGAGTGTCTGCGCTGGGATGGAGCCTTCCACTTGCATGAAGAGTCTTTGGAATTAGTCCTGGGTGGTTGCCCAAAAGGAAATACGGTAAGTCCACTATCTCATTTCCTGAGACCACCAAGGAGCTATCAAGTGAAGGTGGCCTGAAGACGCGGTCAGCTTTAGCTGGACTCAACCAGTGACCTTGAAGAGGGAGGCACTGACTCTGGACTATTTTCCTTCAGACAGGCCACGGGGCTCTCGGCCCATGGCTGATTTAAACCTTGCAGCTGTTGCATTAAAAATTGTTTGTGCTGCCACTAAAATCCCCTCGCTCCTGCCCCCTTCCCAAAATAATCATCAGTTACAGCACAGATATTAAAATGGTGCTTTAAAAAATTAAAACCCAGTTCTAAAAAAAATAGGACCATATAAATGTAGAATTAATTGCTGTATATGCTTCAAATTACCGAGAGGCTTTATTTTATTTCTGTCACAACAGAAAATGCTTCATCAGGAAGAATTCATGTGGAGATTCAACCATGTCCTAGTTATTTTGTGTTTAATATGCTCGAGATGTTTAATTATTTTTGATTAATTCATTTACCATTAAACTGCCCAAAGACTTTGACGTGTTCTGCACTGTGTGGCATACCAGTGTGTTCCCTGTAGAGAATTCTTGAATCAACATAAAAACCCAGGCATGGGGGGGGCGACAAAACAGATTTAGATTAAACTCCTAGCTCCGTTACTTACCACTTATATGAATTTAGATACGAAACATCTCAGAGCTATGGCTTCATCCATTGTAAAGTGGGTAAAATAATGATCGTACTTCCTAGGATATTAAGATAATTAAATGAGAATATGAAGCATTTTTAGATTTGTGACCAGTTCAGGCAAGCACTCAATAAATGGTAATTATTATTATTATTCTGCAAAAATGCTAACCAGGTACTCTATGTCAAAATGTGTGCAGCCACTTCTTGCTTTGGGTTGAAGTGGTGGGAAGACTTCTCGAGGTGAGCAGGATCCCTAGCCCGGGTAGAGAACTCGAAGGTGGGAGGAGTCTAACTGGGCTTGGATCACATTTGGATCCCTGCTCACATTTTTTGACTTATACTAAGTATCCCCAAAGAACACTCAGTTTTAGTCAAACTGGTTTCCTGAGTAACTGCTCAACACCCCTGCTTTCAGTTTCTTTCCTGCCCAGTGCACAGAGGCTTCTGTGAGCATCACAGCCTTCACAGCTGCGTGCGTTCCCCCTGGCTTACACTGAGAACCGTGGGCAGGAACAGAGAGCTGAGCACTCAGAGGAACCTGCAAGATATCAAGGTGTGAAAGAGACCATACTCATAGGTGAAATACAGCAAACTCACATTTGTAAATATTGTTTTGTAGCCCTAGTGTAAAAAAAATAACTGAAAGTAATAAGATCCAAAATGTACAATAGATACTGTGATAATGAAAGGATATGAAAGTGCTCAAAAGGAAAGAACCACTGGGATAGAGGGCAGGAAGAAGGGAAAATATTATATGTATATAGGTATACATATATATGTATATATGTATATATACATATATATATATATACAAGATAAATAACTATACTACTAATGTCTGTAAGTTCTTCCAAAAAACAGTTTGTGCTTTCATTGATTGATTGTTTGATCATCTTTCTCATGCCTGAATCTTGTAACCTGAACAACTACTTCTAAGATAACAATATGCAATATATTAATTAGTGTAAATTTCCTACTATTTTTTGAAATTATGCATCATTTCTACCTTTTTTTCTGTTTTGCTTTTTAAAAATAAAAATAAAAGAAACAAATGGGGAGCAGAAAAAAAGAAGTATGTATTTAGAATTTCAGTAGGAGAGAGGTGAAGGAGAGAAAAAGGTTATAAAATAATGATCATTTTTAAAAAATTTGTTGGATAATAAGAACCCATTAAATAAGAGTCTCAATAAACAAAAAAAACCAGTATAAACAAAGACCACACCAATATATAATAACTACTCTGCTAAAAATCTGTGATAAACAGAAAAATCTTAAAATCATTCACAGAAAGAAAAAAAAAAAACCCCAAGCATTAAGTACAAAGGAACAGAAAACAGAATTTTATCAGACATTCAGTGACAAAATACACAAGGTAGAGGACAGTGCTGTCACATTTTTCAGTACTGGAAGAAAATAAATGTTCTACCTAAATAGAGTTCTATATCAAACAAGAAAAAGATTTACAAAATGAAGGTGAAACAAAGTTTTTCTTTTGACAAACAAAAATTATGCAAATGTATCTCTAGCAAAATTACAGTCTAAGAAAATGAAGAAATTTATCCAGCAAAAGCAAAATAATAACAAATAAAATTTTGAATTTACCCAAAGGAGTGAACAGAATGTAAGTATAAAGAAAGTTCTTTAAAATTTTAATCTTACTGAAAGGTAATGTTAACTTAAACAAAATTAATAATATTATGCAATATGTAACATGTATAGGAAAATATTCCTGGCCCTCAAAGTTCTCAGTTATTCACGAAGTAATAATTTTATTTGCAAATAGATGTACAAAGATAAAGCTGTATCTTATAATGATAAGTGCAACTAATTTCAACAAAGGAATTATAGCAAATGAGAGAATAAAGCAAAAGGAAATAAACTGCAGAAATCAATAAAACAGAAAATATAAAAATAACAGAATGTAACAGTAGAGAACTTCAATCGAACTGCATGTTCTTTTCTTTGGAATGATTAACAAAATTGAAAATACTCTAACCAGACTAATCAAGAAAATATAGCACAAATAAGTAAAGTCAGGAATGTAAAAAAAGCCATCATTACAGTTTCTATAAATAGTAACAGTAAAATAAGGGTTTATTATAAATTATTTCATAATAAAAAATGTAGACATCATTGATGATGAGAAGACAAAAACTACCAAAGCTCACTAAAAAAGGAATTAAATGAAGAGTCTTATGTCCAATTTTGAAAATTAAAATCATAGTTGAAAAAGTCATGCAAAAATACTTCCAGATTCAAATAGTTTCTTTTTTTTATTCAAATAGTTGAATTTTATTTAACATTAAAGGACAACATAAACCAGTCATGCAAACTCTCTTTCAGGCCAGAAGATGATGAATACTCCTTAATGGATTTTATGAGGCCAGTATTACCCTGACTCCAAAACTACACAAAAATATTGCAACAAAATAAGTTACAGACTACTACCTCTTATGAATATAGACACACAAATCCCCATCACATATATCAAATTAAATTTAGCTATCTATTTATCATGGCTATTTGTGATTTATCAGAGAAATGTAAAGTTGGTTTAATATTAAGAAATCAGATGGTGTGATTCACGATGTTGACAATCAGAATAACCATATGATGATTTTAAGAAAAAGTGTTTGATAAAACTTAACACACCTTCACAATAATGATTCTCAGTAAATTTGGAATGGAGGAGAACTTCGTTCATCTGCTAAAGAATATCTATGGCAAAATACATTGTTGAGCATCAAAAGTAAAGGTGAATGAAAGTCTTCTCTCTAGATCAAGAAAGAGACAAGCATAATGATTTTCATTTTGGTAGTACTAGGGATAACCTAGGGTATGCCCATACTAGGTAAGTGTTCTACCATGGAGGTATATGCCTCAACCCGCTACCCCTTTTATAACGGAGTCTTGCCAATAGCCCAAACTTGCCTCAAATATGTGATTCTCTTATGTCAGGCTTGAACTTGAACTTGTGATCCTTCTGCTTCTGCCTCCCAAGTATGTAGAATTGCAGTTGTGTATCACCATATCATTCCTGATCACTCTTATCATTTATTTATCACTTTTACTCAACATTGTACTGGAAGTCTTAACATTGAGAAAAGAAACTAAAGCACACAAATTGGAAAGGAAGATACAAAACTTTTGGGAATGTGTGAAAGTATGCAGTCACAACCAAGTACCATATAATCCCAATAAGCCTACAAAAAAGCAACTAGAAACAGTAAGTCAATTTATTGGCTCTGTGGGATAAAAGGTAAATACAAAAACTCATTGTACAGTACACACTGTTCAGTGGAACACATCTACTGGTCATATATTCTGATGTTGCAAAATGTCAGATTGCTGCAACAGTTTCTAACATATATTCTCAATTTTTGTACTTCACTTATTATGACAAGAAGTTCATAGATTGGCACTAGCCTACAGATTCCCAACCAAATGAAACTAACCCTTTTATACATAGAGAGAAATACACATTTACTCAATAAGTACTTAATATATATTAGGGACTGTGTTAAACATAGTCTCTTAGTTACTTTTCTCATTGCTGAGACAAAAAACCTGATACTCAAAGTTAAAGTTTATTTAGTTCACAGTTTGTAGAGGTTTCTGTCCACAGTTAGTTGGCACCAAAGCAGGGTTCATGGTGGCAGAAGACAGTAAAAGTAAGAATCTAACCTTAACAGCATCTTTCTGCCCCTTTTGTGCTCTATCCAGTTGGTGCACAGGATCATAGAAGCGTCTTACACTCCTGTCCAACCAGCACAGGCATTGAAAATCACGTGGGCCAGAAAATTCCGTGATCTCCACTAAGACACACGGTAGCACGCACTGCCTTGTTTTTGGAAAATACTGCTATAGTTTCAGTAGGAAAAACTGGATTTTAAAACTGAATCTCTGTAAGTCCCATCATTTCCACCATAGCTTCCATCCTTCTTATGGACCTAGAATACTCCGCAGCCTTATTTCCCAGCTCATATATAAAAACTGTCAGTTTATTATTTTTTACTTCTAAGTATTCCTTTGCAGCAGTGGTTCTTAAACTACAGGTTGCATCGGAACCACCCAAAAGGTGAAACAGATTAGCACCGCCTCTGACGCATGTCTGGGACAGGGCCTGAAAATTAGCTAACACATCCTCAGGCGCTGATCAGGATACAGACTTGAGGAAGAACTACAGCTTTAGAGTTACAGGTCCCCTCCAACCTCTGAAGACAGCCAAAGAGACACGAATAAAACACAGCACATGAGATCGGTACCCTATCTCATCTGCCTCTTTCCCTGTGTTGTATCAGAGAGTCCTTCCCCTGTGGTATACAGGGCAGGACAGAGGGTAGAGTTTCAGGGAATGTTTGTTGTATAAGTCAGTAGGAAGATCAAGAAATGAAGAGTTCAACTGTGAGTGAGTGAATGAACGGATGAGTTAATTCCTTTGCGCATGGTTTGCTTCTAAAACACTTAGAACTATCCAAAGCACAATGAAGTAACACTGCATGAAGTAAAAACCCACTCAGAATGATTCAGTCTCAGAATGAAGACAGTACACTAAAGATGAATTTCTCCTTATATCTTTCAAACCAGACCATAAATTTCTGGCACTTTTCCCATAATCACCCTTTTATAGTTTAAACTTTGTGTACAGGCCTTCTGCACGATCAACGCATTATTTTAATGATTTAAAATCAAGATATTTATAAATCCTTGCAAACTAATACCCTTCTATTTATCTCTTTTCCCTCCTGGGTTCCTCTAAGCCATAAACCCACAAAGACAAAGACCATGGGAGAGGAGCAACAACAAAAAAGGAGGTGAATAAGGTTCTGGAAGATGGAAACCAGTGCTGAGTGGTCACTGCCTCGGCACAGCAGAGAGCTGGACCCTGAATGGTTGCAGAAAGAAGACCACAGGCAGGAAGCCCACGGAACAGGGAAGGGAGGCAAAGCCCAGGCCCTGGAGGGCCCAGGTAGTCTCAGGGGGAAGAGGAAAGAAAAACAGAATTCACTGAAACTTGTATAGCACAAAATTTGCTTTTCATGCTCTCTGTCTGGTCTTATACTATTGATTTATATCCAGATCTCACAGCATTTGTTCATTTATTTATTTGTGTGACAAAGTCCTGCTATGATGCCTAGCTTGGTCTTGAAGTCCTGGGCTCAGGTGATCCTTGTGCCTCAGCATCCAGCCCAAGTAGCAGGGACTACAGGCGCACACTGCCACAATCTCACACTGTTCGAGACAGGACCTTGTCACGAGAGACAGAGACCAGGTCAAACAAGGAGAGGAGGATCAGAGATAGCAGATGAATGTGCAGAGGAGAGTGGATTAAGGTGTGCATGACTCTTAGACAGATGAGAGAATACTTGTACTCTTGAAATAAACAAAAGTTGATGTTCTTTTGAAACTGGCCTACATTTGGATTAAATTATATGTAACACTATTTCCATCACAGAGAAAAGGAATTTGAAGTAAAGAGTCAGGGAAAAGCTTCTCCAGCAAGGTCCCAGACACAGAGAAGCCCTGGTCTCAAACATGCCATCCTGCACTTGTTTCCATGAGACTACCAGAAGTGACACACTGTGACTGATTTTGAGACTGCAAAGCACTGCCGTCGTATCTACAATGGTGCTAGGTAGAATTACGAGAAAGACTTGTCCACTGTTAACAGACAAAATGTCTAAGATCCTGTAAGCAAATATGAGCCATTATTTTTAGAATAATTAAAGAGCAAAGAGCTCATCTTTATTTCTAAAACAAAGCATAAATACTACCTAAAGATAGCTATTGGAGAACAGAAGCCATGTGATTATAAACATCTTAAAGGAGAAAATGTACTGGAATTGATCCCAGCCATGCTCACAGTAGCTCTAAAGCCCTTACGCAGTGATTATTTATGGCAATGGTCGCCTAGGGTTGCTCTAAGAGAAATTAGAGCCAAGTGCTCTGTTAGCCAATTAGGTCCTGTGAGTGGCCAGCTCCCTTTTTACTCCCGAGAGCCGCGAGGGTGAACCTCTTGGGAACCAGGTGGCCACACTGCAATCCCAAAACCCATTTATTTATTGCAAAGTGTCAGCACTGCCATTAAACCCAGATACTGGGTTTTAGTTTAGGAAAACAACTTGTATTAGCATCTTTCATCTTGAAAGAAGACACCACGCATGCCACAGGTTCAGCACCACCGCAAGGTGACCCACCATATGCCCATCCCTCTGACTTTATGCCAGATTTGATTGAGGCTTAGTTTAAGCAGCTTTTCCTTCAAAATGTGATCTTGTAATGGTTTTTGCATTATCTTCAGGATAAACATGCAGACTTCATAAAATGACCACAGGGGTCTTTTACGGTCAGGCTCTCCTGGACTATGTAACAGTTCAGCATTGCTGTCTCCCACATCTAGCACCCTGTACCTCAGCCCTAGTGAAGAGCCTCATTCCTGGTCCTCTGGGCCTTTGCACGCATCATTCCTTCTCTCCTGAACTCCTCCTATCTCATGTCACCCAGCCCCTGTCCTGTCTCAAATGTGCCACCTACAGCCTCACAGTGCTTCCCATTAAACAAGCATCCATCTGTATCTATAATTAACGGCTATTCATTGTCCCAGACACTGTAACGAGTGTTGTGCTTATTTGACTGCTAATTAACAACTCCTGTGTGGTATATACTCTCATGCCTACTTTCCAGAAGAGGAAAGGAAGGTTTAGAGAAGTTTAGTAAGTTCTGTAGCCACAGAGGTAGTACATTAAAAAGTTACGGTTTGAGCATAAGATAATTTTGCTGCAAAGCGCAGCTGCAGTTTTTCACTTAGTCCTGTGGATTGGACTGATGCATGCATACAAAACAATAAATCTGGAAGGGAAGGGACCGTACCTGGCTTCTTCTTCACGTAGCCCCACCACACGGGCATAGTGTCTGGCTCAATAAATACTTCTGGAATGAAGAGTGCATTGCGTTTTTCTCCACCTATTTTCCATCACCTGAGTGATCCTTGTGATCCTAGAGGGTGAGGAGAATAAATTTTTCAGCACTGTCTGCATTCTGAGATTCTAGCACAGTGTGTGTCAAATGAATAAATGAGTGAATCACATTACAGTTTATCCCTTTCCTCTCTTCTCATTCCCCCCTCCCCGTCACACACACACACACACACACACACACACACACACACAGATGAACTAGATTTTCACTGCTCATGTAGGAAACTAGGATGATGCTATGCTGGCTTAAGACACATGTGACAACCCAAAGAGATTTCAGACCTCTAAAGATCAAAAGCTCGGTCCTCTGGTTGGGTTCTGCCTGCCCTCCTTAGCACAACACACGGCACATAGCTTAAAAATGCTGATTTCGTTGCTCCTCTTGCTGCCTCAAGATGAAAAGGAATGGATATTTCAAGTGGATTGCTAAAAAAAGCCTAGGCATCTTTTCTTGAGTAACTGTGCACCCCTTCCAGTGAAGCACATCTTTGGCGGTGGTGATTCGAAAGCTGTCCACACAGCCTAGCCGAGTGAGGCATCGTACCAGCTTGCCAGCTCTGTGGCTTCCTGGGAGGAAAATGTCCCAGAAAAAGCCCTTCCTGTCCTGCAGAACGGGTGAGGACCACGATGTGGGTTAGAGAGGAGCTTCAACATCTTACATCTGGAAATTAGAGGTTCTGGCATCCCTGGGGGAAAAAAATGATGTGCCCTTTTAGAGCTAGCAAGAAATGCTGCCAAGTATCTTTCCCCTTGAAACAAAAACTGTGTTCAAGTCTGGATAATTACCACTGAGCGGTGCCAAGCTGGGAGAGCAGTCTCAGCCAAGAAGCCCCACAGGGATTCGAAACTTACATTTATAATCATTCACCTCCAAAAACGCTGGTGTTCAGAACCAAACTTCATGCACATCACCTTGGGTTTAGATCTGATTGAGACCTGACACCGGACTTCCCAACATCAACTAAGGGAAATGAGGTAGCTTTTTCTTCCTTCTTAATTTAACAGAGGATATTTTAGGGGAAATAATTAAAGAATAGAACAGCTGAAATATCAGAAGCAAGACTGCCTTTGTAGTAGCAGGTAGCTTGTCTTCCTGGAGCTTCTAATCCCAGAAACACACAGACTGTTTTACATCTGCTCTCCTGAGAACTCTTGTAGACTCAAGAGAGGCACAGTTCTCAAATCCATCTGATTTCTTTTGCCAGAGAATCAAAATACACAGAACCTCAAATGCTTGGCCAATCAACATAAGTAGCCAGGCAACAGATACTCAAATATATGTGTGTATATATATATATATACATATATATATATATATACAGATATAGATATAGATATACAGTTGCCAGCTTTTTCTTCTAATACAGACAGTCTTACTCTGTTGCCACTGAAAGTATTCAATGATATTATTCACGTCTAGTTAATTCAGAATAACGCACTGTTTTCTGTTCTACATCCCATTGGTTTATGAATTCAAAATCATTAATGAACTGTGTGCCAACATGTAAAGCCCTTATTTTATTTTTTCCTGGGAACGTTAGCATTACTACCGGCTTCTATCCTCACCCGCCAATGGTACCAAAAGAACAAGACTGACGGCGGAGCTATCTGCGTGCACTGAGCATTGTGTGCGGAGGGAGGTGGATGTGGCTAGTTAGATAAGGTAGGGGCCAGGAGAGTATTTAGCTCTCAGCAACATCTTTCTATTGGGATTCACAGACAGTAGAAAAAGAATTTAATTGCCCTCTTTCCTTCCTTAAGTGTGCCATGGGTGATATATTACTGCCAAGCCTTGTGAGAATGTTAAGAAACATCATTCCAGCTGTTAGAGTCAGTGAATAAAGCCATGAGTCTTGTCAGGTCCTTTTGCTACTTCACAGCATAAAACTGTCACTTCGTTAATTAGATGAGCGTGTTGCCACGCGACTCCAGGATGCTCACTCTTCATCGCTGATCTTTGTCAATTTGGGTAATAAAACAGCAATTTAATAATCCCCTCTCACACATTAGTAACTGTTTTATGATAGAATTTCAGTTTCCTGGTGGCACTTGATTAATCAGTCTGGGGAGGTCTTAAATAGATATATTAGGAGTTTAATTAAAAGGCAGGCTGCAAAGAAACCAACTGGAAGGAAGACATCGTGCAAAGAAAACAAGTTCAAGCAACTATGCAGTAAAACAAAATATCCTAGATCATCAGTTTACCGTATGAGTCTTACGGTGGATGAGCAGACTCACTGGGGCACTGCCAAGATCTCGCATTCTGTCTGCGCAATGCCACAGATGTGTTCTTGTCTCCATATCTAACTCCCTTCCCCATCTGCCACAACCCCCCCCTCCTGTCACCAGGAGTGACACCAGGGACTCAGAGAGCTCCTCTGAAATCCTGTGTGGGGCACCTAGCAATAGCCATTCTTGTGTCTCTTTGCATCAGGGACATAGGGACTTTTCATTTACGACGAGATGTGGAAGCATCCCGTGGTTCTGTGGAGCACAAACTCGGGAACCGACAGGGTACACATTAGGAACTTGTGGGTGTAAAGCTAATGTGGGGAAACTGGCTGCTAGGGGAAGAGCAGCTGGTGAGACAGAAGGGCCCTAGTCCAGAGCCAAGAGAAGTGAGCCCCGGTTCTCACTCTGCCACCAGCCCCACCAAATATGCCTTGGTTAATCCACTAACAGATGCAGTGATTTCAGGCAAGTATTCTCACCTTGCTCTGCTCCGATTTTCTCCTTTGCAAGATCTCTAATCCCCTTTCCCTGAACGCCCTTCGCCCCGCTGTGATGCGCCATGCTCTCCTCTCAGCCCTGCAGCTGCAGCACTGACAAGCGCTTTGCAGTCCTGAGAGGGAAAGGTGGTGGTGTAACACACGAGGTACGGACTTGCTCATAAAATCAACCAAGAAATCCATAAGGCAGTACTGTCACATTCCTAAGTTAAATGACATACTTCCAAAAGGTCAAAGTCCTGGGCCTGGGGTGGGAAGGAAGGAGAAGCTGAGCTCTGTAACAGCTGAATTAAAGGAAATGATCATATAATTTGAGTAGCTGTAATCAAATATCATAAATCTTTTGAATCTGCAATGGATGAAATCTAAGGACTGCCTTGAAAGTCACCTCTGTGAGCCTCGGAACCGGAAACAGTCCATGTCGGTATAATCTGACCACAGCAAGGACCGAGAAAAGCCTCGGTCCCCAGTTTGCTGCTCCAAGGTTAAATATGGTGATTGGCTGTAAATATTTTCTTTGTAAAATGATAATTGTGCCATTTTAACATAGGTGCTTTACTTTTTAAAAAGACAGTGACTATACTTTGCCAATTGCAAGTTATAAATATACTCTTTCCCATATAAAACTTATTTTGTGTATTTTTTCTTTTACTTTTGATTATCAAAGATTTCCATTCTAATATGAACAAATTTATATTTTCCCTTAGGATTATTACTTTTGATATCCTCTTTAATGAAAAGTTTTCTACTCTGATATCATCTCTATTATCTATCAAAATTTTAAATTATACTCTGATATTTGACTCCTCATGCATCAGAATTTGTTTTGAGTGATGTAAAATAGATAGCCTATTACCTATTATCCTAACCAGAGTAATAAAACAAGAAATTAGTTATATAACTTGGAAAGGAAGAAATAAAGCTCTTATTATTTACATATAATGCTATTATTCACATACAGAGCCATAAAGAATCAATGGAGGGTGGATAAAATATATGCCACAGACTGTACTACATAAACTATAATGAGAAACAATAGAAAAGTTGAAGCATTTTGAAATAGACAATATATAAAGCCTATTGTATTCCTATACATCGGTAGCACATAAAATGTAAATATTTGAATAAAGATAGTCACATAACAAGAAAAATATAAAAACTTAGGAAAAAACTTAACCAAAGATGTGTAAGTAAAGACAGATATATAATTACTAACAAAGATGCACCTATCAGAAATTATAAAATTTCAATGGTATACATTCTAAACAGCATAATCAAAGGAAAGATCATGTTTACAACAGAAACCAATCATTAAGATGTCAGTTTACTCCAAGTTGATCTATGGATGGAATGTGAGACCAATCAAAGTTTCAAGTGGACTTTTTATGAGGCTGATTATTAGATTTCTATGGAAATAAAAGTGTGTTGATAATATCCAGGGTATATTTAAAGACATCTAAAGGAGAAGACATGACTTGCCATGTATCAGGATGCATAATAAAACTATATTAACATATATAAATGCATTACAACACATATAATGTACAATAATGTATAATATGTATACTATGCATAGCATAATAACATATTAAAGTGTATTAATGCAAGAATAGACAAGTTGACAAATGGTATAGGGAGCTCACAAGAAGGGTAATCCATAAATGAAATTTTAAAAGATAACAAAAAAGGTATAGATCAAGATGAAAGAAGGAATCATTATAAAAAAGGAAACTGAAAAAATGTTACTCAGAATGTATGTAGGTGGGGATTTTTTTAATGTCCTTTATATATAATCACTTGGTATTTATTAAAGTGGTATTTCAAAGATCCTACGCTTGTCTTCATTAAGACAAATGCTCTAAGAAGTCTCTATTTTGGAGAGAGGCTGAATCCCATAACAAGGGCCGTGCTTCAATAACAGCATATAGTGCTCATTTTCCTTTCCAGAAGGATGAGTCTGGTTAGCAGGAGACTTTTGGACAGGGGCGAGTAACATGCAATTTAAACCCAAAGTTGAACTCCATGAAGTAAAAAGGAAAAGCTTGGTGCTGGTTCTATCGGTCATCTTCCTATCCTTCCAAAAGTTGTCAAGTGACTTTAAAAGATTCAACACAATTAGCTCATCTAAAGTGCTCAAATATTCTGGTCTTCTTTGGCCTCACAGTGGCTAGCAAAGTCAGGGTTCATTTCCTTGGGCCCACACTTAAGTGCATTTTTAAGAAAGCTATTCATCATTGACATATGTGTCTGTCTTCACCTCTGAACTGTACCCCCTGTAGTCTAGTACTGTATCTGAGAACCCAGCCAGTTGTGGTATATAACTATAATGCAATTTCCAGTGCTTGGGAGGCTGAGGCAGGAGGATGACAAGTTTAAGCACAGACTGTGCTATGCAGAGAGTGCAAGGTCAGTTTGGAGTACACAGTGAAACTCTGTCTCAAACAACAACAACAAAAAAGAATCTGAAAGCCTGTATACATCTGTTCATTTTAGCCTGTACTGTTTTCTAGGTGAAAGTTAACGTATTGTCTATGAAAGCATTCACTCACCCATCCCTGCACTGTGCCACTGGTGTGTATGGATGTATTACTTCAAGGCTTCCTTCATAGTACCCAGTATCGCCAAGTACCCGAAAGTTTTTCTTTTCTCACTACTGGTGTCCTCAATTCTTTTTGACTCATTGCATTCTACAGTTCATTTCCCAAACTGTTGCAGGTCTGGTCTCCTGTCTGCTAATTTAAGAAGACCTGTTAGCAGGTCTCCTGTCTGCTAATTTAAGTCCTCTTTTTGAATGTGAGGTTGACATCACTTCCCTCACACTTCATTTAATGCTTTGTGTCTCAGGAAACTGCAATTTCTCTTTTTTCCCATCCTGCTTTCCAGGATACCTTTGATCCTATTGCCTAGAAAGGGAGCCAAGCATCCTACCCCACTAGTCATTCAGATGACTGACTTTCTTACCAGGCTTGCCTTATCCTCTGATGGAAGGAATATGTAATTCTCGTAGCACTGTGCTATCACAAACCTTCCAAAAATCCACAGGCTTGGAGAAACAAGGTATATACATTAAATATTTAGAAAACAATTCCATACGGCCTCATCCTACAACTCTGCCTATTCAAATCCATGGTGGTACTTTAGTTCATGACCTTCATTTGTACCATGATTCTGAAAAGATGGCCCCGGTCATGTTCATCTCCTGATGCAGAGTTCACAAACAAAAACAAACTTTTGCCAAACACATCCAAATTGTTTGCAAACAAAAGCATCTGTGAACTGAGGCGCCACCATACTCAGGGCTTGAAGTCCTTGGTTGAACGTCACCTCCTCAGGGAAGATTTCTTGTAACTGAGTTCACATTTTGGAGAAGACTGAGGAATTATGGGAAAGCATTCCAAAATCAGACAGGGACTTAGACTGAATTTGTGTTCTGGAGTTGTTTTCCCTATGGTGGTTAAGGTTTGTTTCATTCACTTGACATTTACAGATCTATTAAAGCTAATCAGCATTAGGCTCCACTCTACACTGTGTGTTTCTTCTCTCAGGTTAGAAGCTCACGAAGACCAGCTCCACCACCCTTAGCCATCTTTTCATGCAGTCGGGGTCCTGGAGGAAGCAGATGACATACTTAAACTGGACTGATTTTTATAAAGGAATTATTTACAGCTGCTATGAGATATGGCAGGGTGCAGAGGCAAACAATTGTGAGGTTGATTTCCCGATTAGTCCTGTTAAACAGTCCTCTGAAGTGAGCAGCAGGGAATGCTTTGTAGAGCGTGCTGACTGGTTTTTGCTGAGAAGTCACATCGAGGAGTAGTGTTCCTGTAAGGAGAACACACAGGACAGGGATTCCTACCCTGGCCCAAGATACCCCCTACCCCATTGTTTCTTGGCCGTGCTCCCCCGCAGTGAGCAAATGCAAAGGGAAAGGGAAAGGGAAAGGGAAAGGGGAGCCCACTGCTACAGTCTGCAGGCAGTCAGTCTCCCAAGGCAGAAGGTGAAATGCAGAATAGAGGAGAAATCTGCAGTGATGAAGGGAAGACAGAGCATTCTGGGAGCCTCACACCGTCTCACATTTATAAGAGTTTATTAGTGTGCCTTTGCGTATGCAATGATTACATTCACCGTGAGGAATGAACACTTGCACGTAACATCTTAGTTCTTTTTTTTACCCTTCCCCTCTACCACCTTTAAAATTCTTTTTTGCAGCATCAGATTCGTTTATTGATCTTATGAAATTAATTATCATGCATGCAGATTAACAGGCCAAAAACATATACAACACATAAAACAATTATACTAAATCAAGATACACATTCAGATACGTTGTCCATGCTGGAGTGCAGGAACTTTCTCTCCCTCATTTCCTTATCAGTCTTTTATTTTAGACTGTATTTATACATAGATTTCTCATATAAGAGAAACCCTCCAATATTTAGGCGTGCATGTCTAATTTAGTTCACTGAATATTAGGGTTTCAAGATGCAACCATTTTCCTACAAATGACTCAAGTTTATCTTTTTTTCTGAGCGTCCTTTTCTGGTTTGTTTGCTACCAGGAGAAATCTACCTGGTTTCTGTACTTCCTCTGCCACCTTCTCTTTGTGGTCACCCAAGACTGCAATGCCCACATTTCTTTGGCTATTTAACTAGTCGCCATCTATCTCTACCCAGTCTTGTAGCTGTAGATGTCATCTGTATTCCCAGCCCTGGCTTTGTTCCTCAAATCCTGATTGAACATCTGGTTTCCTATGTGATATCTCTTCTTAGGTGTTTAATGGCCTAAAACAGACTTTTTTCTCTTAGTTTCCATTCCTATTTTACCTGTTTTTTCAGTCATTTCTATGTTCTTAAATGGCAAAAGCATTAATTCAACAACTCAGATCCCAAAACCTCAAAATCATCCCCAGCCCTCCCCTTCCCCACCATGTACAACCCACCAGCACTTCTGGCTGTTTCCACTTTGAGGATTACACTCCCTCCACTGTTACAACTCCAGTGACAACCAGTATTACGTCTCTCCTCTAGAGTGTCAGAGTGTCCTCTCTTCTCTCATTGTGAGCTTTCTATTTCTTTAGACAGCATCTCACTATGTAGTCCAGACTGGCTTTGAACTCACTGTGTGACCCAGGCTGACCTTGAA
>RJWM01032707.1:0-23244 GCA_004363535.1 Dasyprocta punctata | reverse complement strand
GAATTCATCAACCGCAGGACTCTTTCTTAAAAGGGAAAGAAATAAGAAACAGGAACAAAAACAGAAACCTGTAATTTTTTTCTTTTTGAGGCCAAACTCTTACAAGGCAGTCTTTGTAGTTGAGTTAGAAAATAGCACCCTCTTCTGACCAAAAATCAGCTAATTGGTGGTGAGAGTAAAGATGAAGTAAATGTTAACCAAGTGTGCAGGAAGAAAGAGGAAGCGGGAGCACAGGAAAAGGCTGCCCCCTGCAGGATGACATTGTTGTTACATTTCTTGTGTTAGAAACGTCTGGGTCACAAACAATATAGAACTTCCTGCGTCACTCTGGTGTGTTTGTTAAGATTGCTGACTCTGATTCCCAAGGCATATTTACATTTGATCTCTCCTGTAGGAAAGTTATTTTTAAGAACTTCTACTACATGGTTTCTACATTTTCTCTGTATTTATTTGTTTATTTATTTATTTTTGGTACCGGAGGTCAAACTTACAACCTCCTGCCTGCCAGGCAGGCGCTTACGCCACTGAGCTAAATCCCTGGCCCTATTTTTTGAGACAGGGTCTCACTATGCAGTTCAGGCTGGCCTTGAACTCACTTTTGTAGCCCAGGCTGGTCTCAAACTCACAACGATCCTCCTGCCTCAGCCTCCCAAGTGCTGGGATTAAAGGCATGTGCCACCATGCCCAGCTCTCTGTATTTATTTTTTACTTTTATAACATGCACAAGATGAAAGTCATATTAACATTTTAACCTAATTTTTTGTTTGTTTGTTTTTGTTTTGCGGCACCGGGGATTGAACTCACAACCTCGTGCCTGTCAGACAGGCACTTAAGTCACTGAGCCAAACTCCCGGCCCTGGTTTTTTGAGGCAGGGTCCCACTGTGTAGCTCAGGCCGGCCTTGCGCTGGCATTGTAGCCCAAGCCGGCCTCGAACTCACAACGCTCCTCCTACCTCAGCCTCCCGAGTGCTGGGATTAAAGGCATGCGCCACCACGCCCAGCTAAAACTAATTTCTTGCAAACATTATCGATTATAATAAGATAGCTAATGAAGGTAACCTTTCTGGAGGATTTAGAAATACAAACAAAGTAGGAAATTAGGTAATTAAAGATCATTGAACAGTTTCAAATCAACGGCCTTGGATATTTTCTCCAAACTTCATGTACTATTTAAAGTTATGGCATAGCCATGAATTATTGTTTTAGGTAATTATGACTGATTGTAGAAAGTATCAGTTTCTTTAGACAACTGATTGTCCGAAGAAAGCATAAAGTTTACTGGGTCTGAAAATAAAAAGAAAACCTTAGCAAGACAATACAGATCTTAGTTTACCTTTAATAGCTAGAAAAATACTGAGGCAAATTGCTGGTCGGCTAATTTGTATTCGTCTCCTGCACTACGCAGGATGATTTTTTTTTCAAGTCAAGATAACTCTGTATAGATAAAAGTACACAAATTTAATCTAAGACTAAAATGAACTGAAATGAAGATGAACTAATTTGTCAATTCAATACATTTGGATATCAATTCTGATTATTAGCTCTAATATTTATTGGGAACTTGCTAGGAGCCAGTCAAGAGTGAAGTACTCTCTATTATGGCATTTAACACTGTTGTTATACAATTTACATCACAGATGAAAAAACTAAAGCTTAAAAAGTTTAAGTAATATGGCCAAGGCCAAGTCATGGAGAAAGATTTCAAACTCAGAAATGGCTGACACTCATTTTTTAAAAAAATGTGTATTATATATTTTCAGTACTCTATGATATTGACATTCACCTGGGGAATTGGTACATATATATAACTTATTTTGATCATTTTTGATCTCCACCCCTGGCCCTCTGCCCTTCCTCTTTTCCTTGGACACTTCCCCATCTCCAAAAAGTCTGACTTTATTTTATTTCACTCTTTAATTTATTCATATTTTAGGTTTCACATATAAGAGAAATAATGCAATATGTAACTTTCTGTGTCTGGCTTACATTCCTTATTATTAGTGACATTAGATCCCAACATCTGAACCCTTGCTTCATGGCAGCCAGGATCAATATTCCCCAGACTTGAATCCTCCAACCCCGTGCACTTTGAGTTGCATCTAATTTGGTCAGAGGAATTCAGCTCGCTCTCGGTGGGTGACGGCTGGATACGGGGCACTCTTCCGATGATGTCATCCTCGTGTCGTTCCTCAAGACGTGGCTGTTCAAAAAGCCCACCAGGGTCAATTAAAAAAGCTACAATCGAAGGAGGTGTGTGGTCTGTTGACTAGGGAGGGGAAGGGAAAGGATTCAGTTTGGGAAGAATCCTTGGACTGTTCTGAAGATGAGGACTTAGGATTTCTTATAAATTCTCTTTCGGTTAAGTTTAAAGTTGGATGATAATTGCAGTCTTTTTGTTTTGTTTTGTTTTGCTTTGTTCTTTGTTTTGTTTTGTTCTGAGACGGGTCTTGCTGTGTAACCCAGGTTTAGTCTTAAACTTGCCACGTAGCCCAGGCTGACCTCAAACTAGTAATCTCCTGCCTCAGCCTCCCGAGTGTGAGGGTTACAGGTGAGTGCTACTGCACCCAGCTTGATAATCACACTCTTCAGCATCAGGAGTCAGATTTTCTTCTGGTTTGGTTCAGCCAATTTCTTTGCTTTTAGAGCTGGCTGGGGAAGGAACAGAGCAGTCTGTTTTCATTTGGACCAATCGTGGGGAACTCGCCCTCCTCTCAGTTCATCCCCAAGTCCCATGGAAGGCTTCTGAAGTTTCCCTGGTTCCCAGGCCAAAGGCACATAAGGGGTTCAGTGAGTGGAGGAAGTGACACAAAGCAGTCTTCAGTGATGAAGAGGAGCAGGCTAGATTGAGGAGGAGGGGGACACGCGTGGGCAGAGCAGCGTGGACAGGAGCTGTCAGCCGCTGGAGACGAGGCTGCGCGACAGAAAAGCACTTTAATCAGAGACTGTCAGGCCTGCTTTTAGTGCTGGTCCCACCTGTCATTAGCTGTACACTGTGGGCGCGTTATACACTGGACCTGTCTGCATGCACACGGTGGGGTGTTAGAAAGGCGAAAGTAATTGCAGCATGAGAAGTACTTAGGAGAGTGCCTAATGTATAGCGAGTGTTCAGTAAACACAAACTCCTGCGTGCTGCCATCGTGGGTGGTGAGACAGGCAAGGGGCAACTTAAAAGGAAGAAAGTTTAAACTTCGTGCCAAAATTTATGGAGTGTGATTGAAGGTTTGCACGCCCTGGGGTGGGGTGGGGGATGGGTGCGTGCCACTTGAAGTTTATTCTGGCATCTGAATAAGAGGATGAACTGAACAGGAACAAACTGGAGGCAGGAAGACCAGGAAGGAGGCAATGACAGGAACCTCAGACGGAAAGAGATCAGAGCTTAAGTGAAGTCAGTGCCAGGAGCCGTGGAGGGGAGAAGGGTAACGAGCAAGGTGAGCGGGTAGAATCCACAAGACTGGGCACCTGGACCCCAGTTGTCAGGCCTGCACAAGTGGGTGGATAAGGACACCAGTCCCTGAGTAGGGGACACCGGGAAGAGTGGGTTTGGAGCGATAAGGTTTCGTTCTTTACATAATGTCTGATCTTGGACACACAGAACTTGGAGATAAGAGCCAAGTACTGAAGCCTAGTAGGGTAATTGGGCAGGTAGGTGTGGCATAGCAGCTAGACATCAGAACCCTTTGCTTAAACAAAAAAGCCTGGAGTGTTTATATTGCTGGACTGAAAAACAACTCTCTTTTGTTACTTAAGATGCTATGATACATATTAATATCATAAAGACAAAGCCCCATGGAGACGATGGTGGACGTTCTGGTTAGTGATTCAAGAGTGTTATCATCCACCGTCAGACAGTCGTGCTTGAAACAGACACTGCTGAAATCAAAGACATACAATTCATGGTTAGGCTGCGTTTTGAGGATTTTGTTAACTGTTTTCCTTTGCAATGTTTGTCTTTGCCCAAGACATATAATTTGTGGTCGTTAGCTGAAGGTGTGTATCTGGGGGCTAAGACTAATATGCGTGTATGTGTAATATGCTTTTAGCTTTACACTTTGCAGTCACTTGAAAAATTTCCTCTAACCCTGCCATTTTTCAATGTTTCTACTTAGGTATCTCTGATGAATATATAACACCCATGTTTAGTTTTTATAAAAGTGTTGGAGAATTGAAAATGACCCAAGAAGAGTATGCCCTACTCACAGCCATTGTTATTCTCTCTCCAGGTAATTTCAATGCTACACTTTTTGCTTTTATGCTGTTTTTCTCCAGAGAGTAGTAATAGTACTTATTAAAGAAAATCTGGAAAACATAGAAAGATAAAGTAAAATGGCTTAAAATTACACCATCTGATTTGAACCATTGTTACCATGTTAGCGAACAACTCAGACTTCCCCTCAGCATTTAGTAAATGCACAATGAACGTGTTCATATGCTAAGCCTGGGTCCCGGCATTGGGATGAGGTAGCACGCAGATCGCGTGGAGCTCGTGTCCTAGTATGGGGTGGGAAGATAATAAGTGAACAAGCAAAAATTTTCAAGAGATGTCGAATGCTACAAAAATATGATAATAAGAAAATAAGGAAAGAAAGTGGCAGGAGGAAGAGTGCATTTTGTTTTGTTTTGTTTTGTTTTTGAGACAGGGTCTTGCTATATAGTACAGACTGGACTTGAACTTGTTTATGCAGCCCAGGCTGGCCTTGAACTCAAGGCGATCCGCCTGCCTCAGTTTCCTAAGTGCTGGGATTACAGGTGTGTGCCATCACACCTGGCTAGCAGAAGGATGTTTTAATTAGTGGTCAAGGAAGGCTTTTCTAGGTGGTGGACATACATGAGGTTATATACTTGATAACATAATAGAGAGCACACTATGTCTTTTTAAAAATTTTGTATTTCTTTTGAAGTCTTTTCACAAGTCATTAAAATTTATACTGAAAAAACACTCTTGTAATGCATAGATATATGTGTGTGCATATTAGTTCATCGAGTCGGACACAATTTGTATGTGTTAAATGTGCATCTGTAAACATTTCCAAAAAGTCAACATGGCCATAATTATGCCAAGTTAATGCTTTTCCACTTTCTTTTTGTCCCTTTATTTAAAACCGCGCAACAGACCGACAATACATAAAGGACAGAGAGGCGGTGGAGAAGCTCCAGGAACCTCTGCTGGATGTGCTGCAGAAGCTGTGCAAGATTCACCAGCCCGAGAACCCTCAGCACTTCGCCTGTCTGCTAGGTCGCCTGACCGAGCTGCGGACGTTCAACCACCACCACGCCGAGATGCTGATGTCCTGGAGGGTGAACGACCACAAGTTCACCCCGCTCCTGTGCGAGGTCTGGGACGTGCAGTGAGGAGCCCCCCAGCTCCTTTGTCCCCTTGTAATATAAACCCGATGTTTGACTTGACTGTGTTTCATTTGTACCTGGGGTCACTCGAGAATCCTGATGAAATTTATGTAGGAATTATGTAACTTCTACAATTGTAAATACGGGAGTAGATAGAATTACTTTCCCTACATGATGTTTCCCAAGGATGCAGGGAATCCTATATTCCCATTGGCACGCCCTGTCTGCCTAATTAAATTGTTACTTCAGTTCTAGCCATCAGACCTGGGAAAACCTCAGTCTGCTCTTCATCTTACCACTCGGCATATATTTTATTAAAGTGTTGTGTTCAATTTGGGCGATGAACCAAGTGCGATGGCAACAGGCTTGTCTTTGGGGGTGAAATTTGACAAATATTTCTTTAAGTGATGAAAGATATCCTATTGAGCCCAGGATGATTACGCATAAAGATAAATGTAATGACACGTTCTTGTCCCTAAAGAGGCCAAGGGAAATACAATATTCATTCATTCATCATGGCCCGGCTGATCATTCCATTTGCTTTGAAATTCAAAGAGAACAGCATGCACAAAAGTTAATCATTTTCACATAAAATATTCCTACAAGCCATCCCTGTCTCCTTACTTGGGGGTCTAGGGGCAGCATCTACATGTCAAGAGAGTGCAGATAACTGCAGTGATATGAAAGTCCTTTATCTCTCTTAAAAATGCTCATTATGGCTTCAGTACATACAACTACTCATTCTTAAATTTATTTTGTTTTGCTATTTGAAAGTTCTCCCACAGCTGGGGACACAGCTGTTGAATACTTCCTCCAAAGCAGGAATGAGTTCACTTCCTCCCTCCATTGTTCTGCGGCTCCGTTCTTCTCCCCATCATCCTTTGGCAAAGACAATAAAACAACTTCTATAAGTAATGGGCCTATATCTCCCTTTCTCCTGGAGTCAGCTAAAAAGGAGCTTGCTTAGCAAGCACAGGTGTGTGTGTGTGTGTGTGTGTGTGTGTGTGTGTGTGTGTTTGTATTAACGCTAAAACAATACTGGAGTTCTAAAAATAATGAGCCATTGGAAAAAGGAGTGACTTGGGGCTAACAAAGGTTGGATTCTGTTTGGTAGAAAACAATGGCTCCCTCTTCCCCGCTTCCCTCCACCCCAGTTCAGGATTCTTTTGCTAAACTCCAAGGGCGATGGGAAGATGGTAAGGACCCAGAAACTGCCTGGAAAGGGTTTCAAGGGGTGAGGAGGAAAATGCCGTGGGCTTCCTCAGGACCCAGGGACATCTCACAGAGGAGGTGGCATTTCCCTGCATCCCACAGGCCTGGGGTTCAAACTGAAGGAGGGCAGAGCAGAAAGAGGAAGCTCGGAACTGGGCAGCTTCCGCTAAAGACCGGAAGTGATCGGGAGGGAGGCCAGAAGCCTGCTGCTCCTCTCAGCTTCGGTCTCACCAATGTAAAGATGGAGATACCAGCGTTCACTGCTTGAAGGGAATTAGTTGACTGATGCAGAGTAGGTGGGAATGCGCAGGCCCACCAGGCGATAGGGATGGTGAAGAAAGGAAATTTGAGGCTGAAGTAACTGTTTCAATGTCCAAAAGGGAAGATCCAGTTTGGAGGAGCCCAGGGTGGTTGGTGTCTGCAGACCACAAGCTCTCGCAGGGGAAGTGGTGGGAAGTGCGAGCTGATGGGGCAGTGCAGACGGAGCTAGAAGCCCAGTCCTGCGGATGTGGATTTATTCAAGTGGTTAAGACCCTGTAGAAGTAAACAGTAATACCTAGCATCTGGAAAACTAGTTGTACTACGAAAAATACAGAGTTAGACTTTGTTCCCGGTCCCTGACACGGAGCTTAGGAACTTTTGGAAATCCTGAGTGATAGGGGCATATTCTGGAATTCATAAGAAGCCCCTTTTAACCATAACTAAATTTATGCCACTCAGGTGACCCAGGGTGGGGGCCACTTGCTGCAGAAACAACCATGCGATGAAAGGGTTGGAAATTTTGGTCCCAATCTGCAACCCCCAGGGAGCGAAGAAAGGCTAGAGACTGAGTCGGGTCACCAAAGGCCAATGACTGAATAAATCACGCCTAAGTAATGGGATCTCCATTAAAATCCCCCTAACAATGGGATTTGGAAAGCTGGGTTGGTGAACAGGTGGATGGCCAGGAGCAGGTGTGTGGCAGCTCTGAGCTCCCCCGTCCTCATGCTTTGCCCTGACTACTGTACCCTTTTGAATAAATCGGGAATACTGTGTCAACTGTTTTCCTGAGTTCTGGGAGCTATTCTAGAAGTAACCTAGAAGGTTACTGAATTTGAAGAGGAGGCTGTAGGTGCTCCCAACTTGTACCCAATTGTCCAGGCCAGAAGTACAAGTGTTAACCTAAGAGCTGTGACTACTAAATAAAATGAGGAAAATCTTGTGGGACTGACCCCTCAACCTGTGGGACCTTTGTTAAATCTGGGAACTTAGCATCAGAACTGAATTGAATCGTGAGACACCCACTTGCTGGTTAGTGAGAAAAGAACCCCACGCATTTGGTGTCAGACATGTTATGAGCAGAAATAGATCAGTAATGGTTTTTATTTTTGTAAGACTTTAAGAAAAAATCTAAAGAGCAAGAGTAAAAGAATAGTAAAAGTCTGAAATCAAATCTCATACCCATGAGGAACTATGGCAGAATCTGGTGATAAGGTAAGAAAATGCCTATCACTGGTAAGAGTATCACAGAGGCATGTCTGCCACTATTAAGCTATGAGACCCCTCCACCAACAACAAAAAATCCCGCATGCTTTTCAAATCTCTATAATCCTCAGTCTCCTGCTGTACAGAGTACGGCCAGCATGCTATTTCCATCTAACGAGGTTGGTGTGAAGCTCAAGGACAATTATTTCAAAACCAATTTATGAGGCAATCCACTCCAGTACTAAGCACTCAGTAAACGATAGCTATTTATTTTTATTTTAAAGAGAATAAAACCAAACAAAATAAAACAGAATAGAGCCAATCAAAACAGTGAAAGTGATACAGGACTTCAAAACAAGGAAATAGCAAATCAATAATGGCTGCCATAATGCCTCTTGCTATCTTCAAAGTCGCTGCCCATACCATCAGACATAACAAAATCAAACAAAACTGAACAGAATAAACCCAATCAAAACAAAACAATGAAAATGATACAGGAATTCAAAACAAGGTGATAGGAAATCAACAATGGCTACCATAATATTTCTTGTTATCTTCAAAATAGTTGCCTATATCATCAGATATAATAAAATAAAATAAAAAAACAGAACAGGATAAAACCAAACCAAACAATGAAAATGATACAGAAATTTAAAACAAGATAATAGGGAATTAACAATGGCCACCACCTTCAGAAGAAAATCCCCCATAGTTGCTATATTGTATGTTGTTAGCCTCTAAATAGATGTTCAGACTACTGGCTTTAGGCCTGCAAAGTCAATCAGACAATACAGGTATTAAGTTGTTGTTTTACTTCAGGGGCTATCATCTCAGCCTGTGTTTCTCTGAATCAGCTGGTTGGCTGGGGTGGTGGTGGTGGTAGTATGTGTGTGTGTGTATGGAGGGGGTAGTTTGCTACTTCTTGTCTCCTAGCCCACATGCTGGCTGGCTCACATGAAGGGGTTAGCTTCTTCTTGGTTCTCTGTCTCTGTCTCTCTCTTGTTTATTTTGTTTGTTTGTTTTGTTTTGTTTTTTTGTTTAATAAAACTGACTGCCATAAGCTGGTGTTGCTAGGCTTTTATTCCTAAAAAGCTCATAAGTTTTGATGCAATGAGGTGACAGCAGTGACTGAAAATTGATTTGTGGAATTTATTATATAGTAAAGGAAACAAGAAATAAGAATTTAAGAATGAAGTGTAATTATAAGTCGTAGGACAGAAGACATGCCCTTTTTTGGATCATTTTCTATGCTATCATTTGAATATCTTTTTCTAAAGTGCAAATCTGGCTATGTGGCTTCTTCCCACTTACTGGTTTCCCAGTGACTTTGGAAAAACGTCACTTGCTGGAGCAGTTGGAAGTGAGATGCTTCATTGATCCTACTCCTGCCCTGTGCTTCCCCTGCCTGGAATCTAAAATGCACTTCTCAGAGTTCTGCATTCTCTTAAACCAAGTAAGAAAGGAAGAATGGAGAGAGGAAAGGCAAATAAAGGTGTGTAGCTCTCTGCCTTTCCCTCTTCCATTGCAGAGGCTCACCAGTGAGGGATTATCCGGCTCAAAATACAACTGCGACAGGAATGAGAAACCCTGTTCCCTCCGTCCTATTTTAATCTTACCACTCTGTCTTAGCATTCTGCACCCAAACAAATAAATATCCGTTGTTGGGAAGTCCAAGGTCAAGGCCCCAGCAGATTCAGTGTCAGATGGAGTCGCTATTCCTGGTCCATGGTTGGCACCTGCTAGCTCACCCAGTCAGCTGTCTGGGGTCTCTTTCACCAGGGCTGAATCCCACTCACCGGGGATCCACTCTCACATCCTAAAACCATTGCCCTGGAGGTCGGGATCTCAACAAATGAGTTTTATGGAGATACAAATATTCAGGGCATCCTGCATCCTAAACGGCATGGCCCCTACCTTGTTCTTCCTCCTAACTTCATCCAGCTGCAATGTCATTCTCTCATGGTGGTGTTTCAGTTCATGCAAACACTATGGATGACCACCTTTATTAATAAATCCAAATATTAGATATGAATAACTTTTTTTTTTTTTTTTTAGTAATTGTTCTCGGAGTTTTGTCTTTTCCTTTGTTGTTGAAAATTAGAAACCAATTTGATTCTTTGATTCTAAAGCAGAATTCTGCTTTTCCTTAGATTTTTACAGAATTATGATTTACTTTTTCCCATCATGAAAAGGAGACAGTAAATTGTCCTGTATCACATTTGGGTATTAGCTGATGGTAGTGGTGTCTGTTACTTTTATAGAATCTACTGCCTTTATTTCTGGTAAGAGTACTCAAATTTCCTTAGAGGCCTAGCCCTCTGCTCCTCATTTGTGATTTGGATAGAGTTGATTCCACTTTCAGCTCCAGAGCTAGAAATATGACTCAGCTATAGCTAATCAGGGAGTTGCACATCTTGGTGATTGGTTTAGGGATGTGATCCATTTAAAGAAAATAAGATATTTCCCTTGAGATAATTTTAGGAGACAAGCAGTGTGCATGTGTGTGTGTGTGTGTGTGTGTGTGTGTGTGTATCACAGTATTATTCCAAATTCTTCAGCCTCTCCCTGTGATAGGAATATCAAGAATAAGCATGTCTGCGTGGCTTGCTTTGGGCAATGGAATGCGGACTGAAGGTGATGTATACCATTGAGACCTGAGACTTGGGAAACATCACCTGTTTCTGCTTGCTGCTTTGCACTTCTGCTGTCTGCCAGGAGAAGCACATGCCCTGGAGTCTGAGGATGAGGGACAGAAGGGCACACGTAAATGCAACCCCACAGCTCGAGGCACAAGCCCTCCCTCCCCTACCAGGAGTCAGCTTGCAGATTCCCAAGCGAGATACATCAATGTCTATTCTATCAGTCGTTGAAAGCTTGGGGCTCATGGCGGCAAAAACCTCCCTAACGATGCCATTCGTGTGTAGATCTTCTCTGCTCCTGTGGGGAGGGAGAGCTGCCTCCCACCAAGGGTCCTCTGCAAGCTGGCCCTGGCCAGCGTCAGTCAGTGGAAGGCACTGGTGGAAGACTAGAGAATGGGAAAGAAGAAAACCCGGGTGTGTGTCCTCTCCCGTCTCAGACTGTATCTCAGGTAAAGATTGCATCTGCCTGGCTCCTAACCCTACCCAGCAGATCCTGTCTTAGAGCTGACGGTGCTGGCTTCTGGGCTCCCTGGAACCTCCAGGCTCTAGACCTGCAGTGACTTCCCGCTGCTGCTCATTCCTGGACTGTCTCATTTGCTCTCATTTATCATCTCAGCTCTTTCACTTCCTTTAAAAACAAGTTCATGTTTAAATCTTTCTTTGTGAAGCACTTGGAGTCCTTTGTGTTTTCTAATCTGAGCCAAAGTATAGAGTTTCTCACTATGGGGGCTAGATTTGAACTAGGAGAATGTAGAGCCAGAACCTGGGAAACTGTCTTGTAGCCAGAGGAATCTGAGAAGAAAGTCAATTTAAAAATAAAAGTCAACTGAGACTGGATTCTGGTGGTGCTATTTGAAATCTTGGGTCACATTTTGCCTGAGGTTAGAGCCAATACATCCTCTCTCTTTTTTTTCTTCCTCTCTAATGAATTGGAAGGTTTTATTTTCTACCATATGTAATTAAATGTGATAGAAACTTGACTGATACTTGGATATACCAATTACAGATAACACAGTTTATGTGGAAGCTGGGCTTCAGCTACAATGATCAGATTTGAGAGCACATCTTGTAGATGAATGAAGTGGAGGAAAGGAGGAGTGTGTCTCCATGTAGTCATTATGCCGTGTTGCAGATATTCATGGCTTTCTCCAGATACAGACTGCATGGCTTCCCATGTCTCCAGTATTACCATAGGCTTGACAGTTTAAAACAACAGACATCCATTCTTGCACAGTTCCAGGGGTCAGAAATTTAAAACCAAGTTGTTGTCAGGGTCAAACTCTTTCTAAAGGCTCTAGGAGAGAATCTTCCCTTACCTCTTCCAGCTTCTGATGGCTCTGGACAGTCTTTGGTTTACGACTGCACAACTCTACTCTCTGCCCGTGTTTACATGGTTCTCTCTCTCTCTCTCTCTTTCTCTCTCTCTCTCTCTCTCTCTGTGCACATATATCCTTTTGTGACTGTTTTTGTGGTACTGAGGATTGAGCCCAGGACCTTCACACTGAGCTATATCCCTACTTTTTAATTAACTTATATATTCATTTATTTATACATTTTGAGATAAGGTTTCCCTGAATCACTAAATTGCCCAAATGGGGCCAAAACTTGTGATCCTCCTGTCTCAGCCTCCCAAAGTGCCAGGATTATAGGTGGGGGCTACCATACTCAGTCTTTTCTCTCTTAGAAGGAACCTTCATTGGCTTTGGAACCACTCTAATCCAATATAGTCTCACTTCAATCCTTATCTTAGTTAGAATATTAAAAAACTACAGTATTTCCAAATAAGCCCATATTCTGAGGTTCCCAATGGACACGGATTTTGGGAGGATGCTATTTAACCCATTATACACGTGACACAACATTTTAGTACTGATAACCATTGTTATTTCATATTGTTGAACTACTTGTACTATTTGTTAATACAAATCAGCAGCAGTCCTTTGAGGCGGTTTAGTATTGTTTTTAGTGTGATTAGTTGTCAATCAATTATCAGCTGAATGTGCAATTTAATAGTGAATAAGCTAAGATCTCTATTTCATCCAGTATTTTCACACAAGGCAGTCCATAGGCTGACAGTCAATGATGTCAAAGCATTAAAAAAATTTATAAAACAAGAACATCCACAACAAAAACAGGGCAAAAGATCTAAGAAATCAATCAAAAGCAAACAAAAAAAATCAACAAATAACTACAGAACATCTTAAGCAACAGAAGTAGTCATGTAGTGCCGTGGAAAGACGATGTCATACTTCAATATCCAAAGGCTATGCTTTTCAGAGATCCTTCGGTATTCTAGAGAGCTTTTTAATTGGGTGTGTGATTATTCCTAATGTGAACTTTTAAAATTTAGACTTCCAAACTTGGTGCTTTCTTAAATTAGGACACATATTCACAACTGGGAAGTCAGAATGAATTGTGAAATCTGATGAGTTTTGCTTTTCATGTTACACTGATGCCGGTTTTAACTAAAGACTTTGCAAACTGGTGACTCTTGCTTTGCATGTTATAGCGATGCCAATTTCAACAAAAGAGAGACACTCCACAGCATGGCTATTAACCTAACCACCAATTAGAAAGCATACACATGAAAGTAGATTGCAGCTTATTAGATGCAACCCCTCAATTAGTAATTGCAGCATTAAAATCAAGGTGGGTGAGATGGTCATGGTGGTTAGGGAAAGGGAGAGCGTGGGGGAATTTATGAAAAAGCCAGATTGAGAACACACAAGGAGAGCTTTAAGTGTTAGTAGAATAAAATAGATGTCAGTGAGACTCAAAGAATCCAGCGGGGCGCTCAATCACTCATTTGACCAGGGGAGAAAATGCTCTTGGGGAGGAGTGATTTGCTAGATTTCCCGTCTGTACACCATCTTGCCCTAGACATTTATTTATTTGAATATTTACTTATTTTTGTCATGCTGAGAATTGAAACTAGGAGCTGAACTACACCCTCAGCCCTTTAAATGTATTTGTTTGTTATTACATTTTTGAGATTGTCTAGCTAAGTTGCCCAGGGTGGGCCTCCACGTGTGCTCCTCCCACACAAGCCTCACAGGGGGTGCCCCACCGTGCCTGGCTGGGCCTACATTTCAATAACCAAACAGGCAATGAGAGTAAAAAGGAAGTGACCACAGAAGTATCCTGGTGGCAAGGTTTCAGTAAGTGATTTAAAACATGAAGTGATGTGTGTGAGTGTGCGTGTAGGGGCATGTGCTTGTATATACACCTCATATAGCATGGTTTCAATTTTGAAAATGCTATGCAAGTGTGAAGGCACAAGTATGCATGTAAGAAAATAAAAGGAGCCACTGACAACCAAAGAGTCATCAGACAAGGTCTGTCGAACACAGTTTGATTATCCTTGAGGTCCTACAGAGCAAGGTATATATTTTGACGTTAGAGTTCAACAAATTCAAGTTAAAGTCCCAACTCAGTTCAAAATTTGTCTTTAGGAGATGGCACATGAACTGTCCTTTAGTTTTAAACAGAAATAGTTTGCCATGAAGAGGTCCTGTGAGTATCTACCTATTGCAGTCATAGGTCACATGATATATAAGTTCTGGGGCTTCAGTAAGAAGAGAAGTACTGTCTGGCCTTTGGCTGAATTACCTCCTCCCGTGGACTTTTAGAGATCACTCATCTCAGGGTCCCTGGTGCTTAGGACAGAGCCTGACGCAGAACTCAGTATTCGACAAAATTTGTTGAATCGATTTTTCAAACCCAACCTTCAGCCTAATAAACAGTTTTAGACCTAATTTTTCAACTATCTTCTGAACATCTCTACTTACATGTTTCTTTCATTCTTCAACATAAGTGTATCCTAGATCAAAGCGCGCGACTCCCTCCAGAGCTGGTTCCCCTGTATTCCTTAGAGCTACACTATCACGTGACAATCCAGGCCAGAGGAGGCGGCCTCTTGGGGAGCTCTAGATGCCTCTTCCATCCCAGCCCCACTGAGTGTCTTCAGGTAATTGCCATCTTTAAGCTCTTGAAATTGCCACCCGTCTCGCTCCCTTCTCAATCTTTGCAAATGATTTCCCCGCTAAAACACAAATGCATTCATACCATTTCCACCTTATAATCATCCTACTCGTCTGCAGGAGAGAAGCTACCTTCCTTAGCACCTACCGGGCGTATCACGCGGGCACACAGCTCTAGAACAATCTGTCTCCATATCCCCAAAATTTACGTATTCAAAACTACCATCCCGGGCCCCACATCTCCTGAACCTGTCAGTTGTTGGGGTTCTGCTGCCTGCAAAGCGCCCCTTACTCGCAATTACCCCACCCTCTGGCAGATTTTTACTCATCCTTTTCAGCTCGTTCAGACCTTGACCAAGACCCGTTCAGCATTCCCAGTGCTGCCGAGCGCTGCGACGCGGACACAGGTGTTTTCGTTTTAGTTTCTGCAGTGAGCAACATTGTAGCTCGTTTTCCCTGCGAGAAGGAAACAATAAACGCCGACAGAGACCCTGGTTTCACCTCAATGCCCACACTTTAGGGCAGGCGAGTGGGGGACAGGAGAGATGACATGCTTCCATTAAGGCAGCAGGACACACAGCAGGGTGGGGCCGGGAGTGGACGACAGACTTTCCCGCGCTTTGCTGTACAGGAACAAGCCCCAGGGAGCCCTGGCCGCTGCTCTGTCGTTACACTGTAACCAGGGCATTGCTACATTGTTGCACTGGCAGCCACTGCGCTTAGTTGAGGTCTGTTAACGTTTCCTCCCCCGCCTCTGGGGTTTCCCAAAGGAAGAGGCAGCACCCTCCTTTAGCTTCCAGGTTGAGAAAGGTGTGGGGCTCCAGGATAGGCCTCTCCCTGCAAGCCTTCTGCCTAGGGCTCCAGCCCTGCTGGATCAGTTTCTGTCTCGGGAAACCCTGGGGCCATGAGTGTAGGGTTGGGAGCGGCTCTTAACAGACGGAAATAAAACTGGAGTAAGCCCCTTAAACTCTGTCGCGCCGCCTTCCAGGGCGCACAACGCCCACAGCCCAGGTTCATTCAACTTTTCCTGCCCCGCGGGACAAATACGAGGGTTGTCGCTGTCGCTAAGGGATCAGATGCGAGCACTCTCAATGCTACGAAACCACTTTGCCTTTAGGCAAAAGGAAGTGGCTAGAACCAGGCGTGGTGGCTCACGCCCGAAATTCCAGCACTCCGGAGGCTGAGGCAGGAGGAGTGCAGGTACGCGCCCAGTCTCAAAATAAAAAATTGGGGTGGGGGATGTAGCTCAATGAGAAGCCCCTGGGTTCAATTCTCAGTACTGGAAAAGAAATAAAGGAAAGGAAAAAAAAAAAAAAGGAAAGAAAGAGAGGCTCGGTCACGCCGGTCGCGAGACGCCTGACTGACTCAGTCGCGCGCGCTGATCCCGTGCTCCCGGGACAGAGGGCGGGGCCTAAAGCCACGCCCCCGCGCGTTGATTGGCCCCTTCGAAAGAGGCGGCGGCGCTCCGCGGCGAACCCTGGGACCCAGGCGGCGGCGGCGGCGGCGGTTGGCGGGGGCGTGGCGGCCGGCACAGATTGAGGGAGAAGTGGCCGTCCCGCGCCCGCGCTGGTGAGTACTTCCCTGGCGGCCTTATCATCGCCTCGCCAACTTTTCCTCGCCTTCTCAGGTCTTCGGCGACTCAGAGTGAGGCCTCAGAAGCCCCTTGGGGTCTGCGGCCGAAGTGGAGGTTCCGTGGGGATTCGGAGCCGCGGGATCCGAGGGCCTCTGACATTGGCTGGCTGCGGGACGCGCGTGCTCCGATTGGCTGCTGGCGCTGTCACGGTGACGCGGTGCCCTCCTTCTGTCCCGCCACCGACAGGTGTGCGGGGCGGGGGCGCGGCAGGCGCGGGGGGCGGGCTGAGGTGCGGAGCCGCCGCCCGCCCCGCTTCAAGTCCGGGGCGCGATCGAGCCCGACCCCAGGGACCCTCATCCCAGCGCCTAGCACAGGGCCCCCTTGAACCCTCGCGATCGCCCTCGGGAGAAGAGTTGACACCCAGTCATCCCGCTCTCCGCGAGGCTCGGTCTCCCCCCACCGAGTGCATCCTCGCGGGCCCTGCGGGTCTCGGAGCCCCCAGAGCACGGAACCGAGGGCTTTCCTGGTGGCCTTGCGCAATGCCTTCCCACGTACACCCTCAGCTTAGCGGACCGCCTTAGGGGAGGCTTGCGGGGGCGGGGGTTGAGATTGCTCTGGAAGGCGGAGGGAAACGTTGGCGAGCAGGCGTCCTGGGCAGTCACCCTGTTCCTTCCTGGGCTTTTTGCATCCGGAGACCGAGTCTTCCTAAGGTAGAGCGCGCGCGGTACGAGTGGGTTGGGGTAGCTGGTCCAGGCTTTAGGAAGTGGAGACTTCTTCTTTTTTTTTTTTTTTGCAAGCCTGGTCTAGGTCAGAGTCTGGAATTTTGCTTTGCACGAGTGCAGAGCGTTAATAACTACTTTCTTAAAAGACAAGCAGGGATGTCAAGGGCTGGTCACCTCTCCTGACAAACAGGGAACTGGGAATGGGGATTTTCAGCGCCTGCGATTCGCGGCGGGAGGCAGCCTCGGAGGGCACCTGGTGTGCGGCGTACCTGCGGTCATGTGACGCATTAGTTCTCAAAACTGTTGACTTTGGGCAAGAGGTGCCTGCTGCTTTGAAATTACTGAGTTAAAAGTAGTGTTTCTTTTGAGAAATACTAAGCGTGTAGGATCTGACCGCAGACTTCACTAGCTGTGTGACCTTAGGCAAATTATTTAATCTTTCTAAGCCTAAATTTCCTAATCTAATAAAGAAGATAATAGTAATAATAGTTCCTACTATACTGCTGTGAGTGTTGTTGTAAGGATTAAAGGAAATAACCCTGTAACTTGTTTAGCACGGTACCTGACACATAGCTATTATTATTTGTGTGCTGTTTAACTTGGATTAAAAGCTATCCAAAAAAATGTGGAGAAGCAGAAGGTGAAGGCTGTGCCCGAGGTAGTGATGGTTATCATTCACTGATGAATTCAAGGAAGCACTTAAAATCATATCTGGAACATAGTAAGGACTTGCGTTGCTATTTATTAAACATTACCTAGAATGTACCAGGCATGCTGTTCTAGGCATATCACGTGTATTACTGTTTAGTACTCCTGTGCTGTAGTTGATTTATCTCCATTTTACAGGGGTGTTTTGTTGAGACAGGATCATGCTATGTAGTGCAGACTGGCCTTGAACTCACTCTGCAGCTGAGGGTGGCCTCAAACTCATGGAGATCCTCCAGCCTCAGCCTCCCAAGTGCTGGGATTACAGGCATGCACCACCACACCCAGCTTCTTTTCACAGATTTGGAGACTAAAACTCAGAGATGGGGAAGAACTTACTAAGGTCCACCCACAGTTCAGTGCCGACTATCTCAGTCCAAGCCGCACTTAGGCTCTTTTCTGTGTCACTACTTCTGCTTTATATTTCTATCATTAGACAACTCCCCTGGACTAGGCTGTTTGTGTGGTTCAATTCTGCTGAGAGAGAGGGCTTATTATCAATACTTTATTAATTAAAAAAGTAATAACTTGTGATAAGAGGACAATGTCAGCATCATGCATGCTATTAGTAAAAAACTAAATGAGTCCAGTGATATATGGAAATGAGTTCAGAAGTAATGTTCCTTAAAGTTCCTCACTTAGTTTTTGTTTATTCACTGTTTTTGCTGAAATGCCACTTTTTAATATCTCAGCATGTTAGAAGATTAGGGAAAACTTTCATTTGTTTCAGTATTTTTTCAAGTTATTGATGAAGAATGAAATTAATATGTACAATCTATATTTTCCTTATGGTAATGTATGCATGTATTTTACTATTTATTGTTTTCCATACTTTGATTAGATACACCTTCACACACCTAAGAAGCCATGTGTTATACACTGGATGGAAAGAATAGCAAGGTCGAGTCTGTGAGCCAGTTTATCTCATATTTAGTTTCTTTATGTTTAATTAGAATTAAATTTTTATACAGAAATGCCTCAAAAGTAATGATTAGAACATATAGACAATAATTACAATTGTATTTCTTTTTCTTTTTCTTTTTTTTTTTTTTTTGGTACCAGTGATCAAACTCAACAACCTCACACCTACCAGGCAGGTGCTTACACCACTGAGCTAAATCCTTGGCCCTATTTTTTGAGACAGGGTCTTATTATGCAATTCAGGCTGGCCTTGAACTCACTTTGTAGCCCAGGCTGGTCTGGAACTCACAAGGATCCTCTTGCCTCACCCTCCCGAGTGCTGGGAGTAAAGGCATGCGCTACCACGCCAGGCTTACAATTGTATTTCTTTAGTGTTTCTCCTAAAATCTCAAAAAACTGTTTTCTCAGTTTATTACATTGTTACAGAATAGGGTATATTGTTTAACAGAAAGTTACTACATATTTCATAAATGAGTAACAAATTTCCAAAGAATTGGAATGTGGCCACTACACCAAGTGTATCTTTGCGGCCAACAGCATGGGAGGTTCTGTGGTGTGCCCCCTCCGTCATCTGCTGCACATCGCTGACGTGCTAACCGACAGTGATAGTGATTTCTAACTGCTATCACACCACATTGGTTCATTATAGGACCGCATACCATTACCGACGGGGAAGGGCTTACTCTGTATGAAGTGTTAAACATAATGTTTATACACATACACACACACATGAGCACATGTATGCACACATGCACGCACACCTTTTTCTGCAGTGCTGGGGGTTTCGTCCAAGACTTCAGGTGCGTTAGGTAAGCACTCTGCCCTGGAGCTCCGCCCTTACTCCTGACTTGTTTGTATTTTTGATTCTGAAAATAGGTTGCCGAAAAAAATTAACTATGTTCAAAATCTGTTGTTTTTTATACACACATAATTTAGAAAAACACTGGGATCTCAGTAACACTATATCCACTGTCCCGTTGGCTGCTTTGGTTCACGTAACATAATAGACGTCTTTTTTATATCAGGGGATGTGGCTCTGTCTTGCTCTTTCAAGTGGCTTAGTGAGTCCAGGGGATGAGTGTCCAGTATACTAGGTGAGCAGTTTTCTCTTAATGGATATTGAATACTGTTCTCACTTTTCTTTATGTCAGTGTTCTGTATGTTTTCTGTATTTGTCTTTTTTAGTTATATGTGTGTGTGTATATATATATATATATATATATATATATATAGGCAAGCTGATTTTGTTTGTTTTTAAATTTATGTCCCATAAAATTTTATGACAAATTAAAAATCATATCTAGTGCAAAGTTAAGTCTTTCAGGTTGAATATTTGTCAGATTCTTTGTTTTTGTTTTTTTCCTTAGTGAGCCCTCTGGTATATGAGGCAGCTCATTTGACTTGCTAGTACCTTGACCAGTAATCAGTGTACATATTTCACTTTGGACATATTGAGGAAGAGACAAAATCATGTATCGAACAGTTCATGTAAATAATGATGATGATGTGTTAATTATAAATGGTAATATGTAAATATCCCCCATCTGGTAGTGGTCTATTACTGTTTCCAACACTTTCTCTGTTCAAAGACTTTGCAAAAAAGGCAGAGAGCCTGTCTTTCTCTGGCTGATTCCTACCATTCTTCAAATTGATGTTTTTCCTGCAGCAAATGGTTTCCTTCAATTTAAGTCTGAAATAGGTGCCTGCTGTTTTTCTCTTCTGGTGACTGTGTTCTTTCCTTCAGAGCCACTGCAGTGACTTAACATTACGCACTCCTTTGCGTCTTCTCAACCGGTGCCCGGGTTCCGCAGGGGCAGCACGTGGCTGTGCTGCTCACCGCGGGCTCTCACCTGCGGTGCTGGGCTCAGTGGAGGGTGGGAATAAATGCTGTTGAATGAGTGTTTGCCGCGTGAGGATGGGTACAGCCTGAGCAGCCACTGAGCCCCAGCGATAAGGCTGCGTGGAGCGAAGGGCCTGTGTTAGACATAAATTCCCAAAGACTCATTCTAGCAAAGAAAATCTTTCAAGTACAAGTTCTGAGTTCTCATTATGATGTTGGCATTTGAAAACTTTTACCTTCATCTATAGCCGTATTTATTATTGTATCAGTGAAAGAAGCTCTGTGAATTATATTTACTGATATCTGAGTATTTTTAGTTTGATAAATTACATTAAATGAACTATAACTATGGCAGGTCATAGAATTGTAATAACTCATTTCTTAAGTGCTAGTTATGTATCAGGTACTTTATCTGTATCATCTCTAATTTTTACAGCAGCCATATAAGGGAGGTGGTAATATCCCATTCATCAGATGAGAACACTGAGGCTCTGGGAGGTTAACTACTTTAAGGTCATTAATTAGGTGTGTGCCAGATATGTCTGATACCTTCTACCACCCCAGTGTTGTTTGTATCATGTTATGTTAGATCACATTTAAAAATATATGAAACATGTTTGGTATGGATATAGCATTTCTGTTTTCTCTGTTAGGCAGTTAGAAAATATTTGTCATAAATTTTTGTTTGTTTGTTTGTTTGTTTTCCCTTGGGCCAAGTTCTCCTCATGTAATTCAGGTTGGTCTTGAACTCACTCTGTAGCCCATGCTGTCCTCAAACTCATGAGGATTGTCCCGCCTCAGCCTACTGAGTGCTGGGATTACAGGTATGCATCACCATGCCCAGTTTACTCAAAGTTTTAAAGCTGAGAGTTTAAAAGAATTTTTTTTTAAAGTTAGCAAGGTTAGTTTTTTCAACTTGTTCTAAATGAAATATAAAGGTTGGGTATTTTTTAACACATGTACAGAAAGACAGTCCTGTGTAAAAATACTTGTGTTCTCACCATTTACCATGGTACAAAATATTTCTGGTTCCATCGAAAGGTCCCCTCTGCCTTTCTCCTGAGTCTCCTCCTCCTCCGCCTTGGCAGTCCCTGCTGTCCCAGCTTTGGTCTCTGTCGTACCCTTGCAGCTGTGTATCTTGCCAGTACCGATGGCCGAGTGGTGAATGGATGTGCGAATCAGCGGCAATTAATGTTATATTTTTCCTCAGGAAACTTACTTTACTTCTGTGCTTTTTTGCTGCTTTTCCTGATAGACCTCAGGTTTGCATGGGAATAAGCCATGGTACTTTGAATTCTCTCCTTCACAGTTGATAATGTGGCAGGGGAATGAAAATGTGGTTGCTCTTTGTTGCACCCAGATTTGGAGCCTACAGCCCTGAGACCGAGGGTCAGTTGCACTGAGTGTTTTTTTCTCCCCTGGTCTAAGCCAAATGATAAAAAAGAACCTCCGTGTAAATAAGCACTGTGTTATTTACAGTGACACCGACTGACACATCTTAGGATGAGTGGGTTAGGCCCCAGTCCTGGCCAAGTTTCAGGTGGACGTGCACGTTCTGGCATTTCCCCCAGACGTGTGTAGCATTCTTAAGATCTGTGCATAGCTTGTCTCATGAGCAGTCTGGTGGAGTTAGAGAGTAGTGTGAATTCCGAGTTCTTCTCCCAGCCCCTCCTTTGGCTGGTAGAAAGTTAAAGTGGACTTTTCCAAAGAGGGAGAAAGACAAAAACAAAAGCAAAAATAAGGCCCCCCAAACCTGCCAATTAAGATGATTAAGATGTAGCTCCCAAAATGAAGTGTTAATGATTTAGTGTAATTGGTTTATATGAAAAAGTTAAGGCTGAGACTTTTAGGGAAAGACAGAAATGATGAAAACAGGTATAAAGTGAGTGAAAAACAAGAGGAGTGGTCCTAGTGCAGACCAGGGGCTGGGAATAACCAGGAAGCAACTCTTGTGATTAAATGCCTGAGATACCAAAATGGTTTGGAAAGAGAAGAATGACTAGAAAATATAACAAATAAACTGATCCTTAATATCTGAGCATAGGGAATACTCACTGAGTAACTGATGATTAAGTAATACATTGACTGTATAAGTTTTGTAATAAAAACACACAGATGTACTTACTATCCGAAGGTACATATTTGAGGATACATAATAATTTATCTGAGTGTTCTGTAAGGAATTCCTTTTAAAAGATAATCTGGGTGCTTATATTTTTGTCATTTTAAAAGTAGTTCTTTCTGTTACACAATGCTTCAAAAATATACATAAGACTTTTGCTAAAGTTCAAGTAACTTAAATTGTTCACAAATTCTTCATTTATTTCATAAAACTAATTTTGTTGAGTTTTCTGTAAGAAGTGCAACTACTGAACATTCTTGCAATAGCGCCTTTGTGAATGTGTCACTGTTCTGGTTTGCACACGCCTTATAATTTGGGCTGTCTTTTGTTCTGGGCTGGCAGTTCCAACTGTTAAAGCTCTTGTCTGATTATGAGGAACTCCATTTTCATAGGGGCAGCTTCTTTGCTGCATTTTTAAAAAATGGACTCGGAAGCTTCTTACTGTGGACCTTTGTTGGGGACAAAGGATTATTTATGCTAAAGGAAAATGTATTCCCCACTGAATTGGCTCGTGGGAAGCATAACAAGCCCCTTAGTAATGCTCGCTTGTCCTTTGGCCTTTTGCTGTGGAAGAAAGAAGGAAAAATGACATCAAAAAGGACATTCTGTTGTCTTTTGCCTTCCCTCAAAGAAAATGTGATGTAATATTTAGGCTCGTCAGTTAGGTTCAGCTTAGGTTCAACCGTGTTACCAGAGAAATGTCCCCGAGCAAGAGCGGTGTGC